>JBBGZY010000929.1:3000000-3286405 GCA_037952925.1 Lithobates clamitans
TATTGCCAAGAGTATTGGGCCTTTACACGCACATGAACTTTAATGGCATCCCAGTTCTAGTCTGTAGGGTTCAATATTGAGTTGGCTCACCCTTTGCAGCTATAACAGCTTCAACTCTTCTGAGAAGGCTGTCCAAAAGGTTTAGGAGTGTGTCTATGGGAATTTTGACTAATCTTCCAAAAGACTATTTGTGAGGTCAGGCACTGATGTGGACAAGAAGGTCTGGCTCGCAGTCTCGCATCCCAAAGGTGTTCTATCAGGTTGAGGTCAGGAATCTGTGCAGGCCAGTCAAGTTCCTCCTATCCAAACTCGCTCATCCATGTCTTTATGGACCTTGCTTTGTGCACTGGTCCTAATCATTTGGTGGAGAGGGCATTATGGTGTGAGGTTATTTTTCGGGGGTTGGGTCTGGTCCCTTAGTTCCAGTGAAGGGAACTCTTAAGGCGTCAGCATACCAAGACATTTTGGACAATTTCCTGCTCCCGACTTTCTGGGAACAGTTTGGGGATGGCCCCTGCCTGTTCCAACATGACTGCGCACCAGTGCACAAAGCAAGATTCATAAATACATGGATGGGCGAGTTTGGGGTGGAGGAACTTGACTGGCCTGCGCAGAGTCCTAACTTCAACCAGATAGAACAACTTTGGGATGAATTAGAGCTTGGACTGTGAGCCAAGACTTTTCGTCCAACATCAGTGCCTGACCTCACAAATGCTCTTCTGGAATGGTCTGGATGGTCAAACATTTCCATAGACACACTCCTAAACCTTGTGGACAGCCTTCCCAGAAGAGTTGAAGCTGTTATAGCTGCAAAGGCTGGGCCAACTCAATATTGAACCCTATGGCCTATAACTGGGATTCCATTAAAGTTCATGGGTGTGTAAAGGCAGGTGTCCCAATACCTTTGGCAATATAGTGTCGTTTTCCAGCCAGTCTGATTTTTTTTCCTCAAATACAGCTCTGTGCTATTTTTTATAGAATAAAAAAGCGTTCATAGCAGTACTCTTTATAATTCAACAATGCTCTCTGCTTCCTCCTCTGTTACCAGTTCTTTTAATCACCTAATATTCATTATCCCAGCCAATATCCTAATAACAACACGTCACCAGTTCATTTCACCGCAAATATACCTGCATGATCAATAAATGTCTTTCATATTTTCATGACTATATCACATACAACCATTGCAGTATATCCACTGAGACTTGATTGACCCTCAGAAACTCAGTCCTGTTCACGAATGCAACATACTGTACATTATGTAATTTAGCTAAGATCAGCTGCTAACTGTTCCAAAGTTTAATTACTTTCTATAATCAGTAATACCTGTTTGTAACGTTTCTTATTATATAAACCAGATGGGGACTCGTAAATTGAAATTAAAAAAAAGGTTTTTCTGTAGCTATATTCATATTTCCGTGTAGCATTTACACAACATAAATCAGAGGACTCTGGGTCATAGTATTAATTACACAGACGTTAGACGTTATGAGATAGCCTCATTAGGGGGATTTATAAAACCATGAAGGAAGTTGAAAACTTGTTTGTGTGAATTATAGAATGCCTAATTACTAAGATTCAAGCGTGAATCATACTCTCAAGGTCAAGTTTAGGATAAAGAGTACAAAAAGTTGCAAAAAATGTAACTCCACTGTAGAAAGAAAAACATTATAGAGACTGAATTTTGCTAAAATGCATATTGACCAGCCACAATGTATCTGGGAGAATGTCCTTTGGACAGATGAGAGAAAACCGGAGCATTTTAGTAAGTCAAATTAAGCCGTGTACACACGGGCAGACTTTTCAGCATCAAACATCTGACGGTCTTTCTGACGGACTTTCGGACGACCGGACTTGCCCATACACGAACGGACTAAAGTCTGTTCAAAAGTTCGTTGGTATGAACGTGATGATGTACGAAGGGACTAGAATAAGAAAGTTCATAGCCAGTAGCCAATAGCTGCCCTTGCGTCCTTTTTTGTCCATCGGACTAGCATACAGACGAACGGATTTTTCCATCAGACTCGAGTCCGTCTGAAAGATTTGAAACATGTTCCAAGTCCCTGTGATTTTCAACAGAAAAAGTCAGCTGAAGGTCCGATGAAGCCCACACACGGTCGGATTGTCCGACGGATTCGTTCCCCAGATGATGACCGTGGAGTCGAAACGCGTCTGATGGACCTCCTGTTTGCATCGCTCTTTGTTTTATACATGCTTTTTTCTACTCTTCCAAATGGAATGCTCACGTCAAGTTTACTTTGCTGCCTGTACCATGCCTTTTATTATTAGGTGGTGGGCAGCACTATATGGTGGATAATTGATCCCGGACCCCGTATTGGATTTCTACACATCACTAATTTTGGACTTTATGTTATTGACTTATTTGTTTTTCAACACTTTATATTTTTGAGCACCCAATTGTTGTGGATCTTTGATCATTGATTGGACATTTTTTGTGGTTCACTACCTTGATTAATTGATTGAATAACTGATTCATCATCACTCACATGTGTTCTTGTCACTAGTCCAGTACTGCACTTCCTATTTCTACATCTGTTTATGTGCCCTTATATCGGGATTATAGTGCATAGCAGCAGGACCTCGCTCATAATTTTCATACTTTTTGATTTTTTTACACACTAAACGCAATTCTTCTTTTTATTTTACGTCGGACCAGTCCAGTCGAAAAGTCCGCCCGTGTGTATGCGGCATTACTATGTTCATGGATGAAAAAATTAGCCTTTCAAAGAAAAGAACACCGTTACTTGTGAAAGGAGGCTTGGCAATGTTTTGGAGCTGCTATACAGCTACTGTCACAGGGTGCCCTGAATCTGTGCAGGGTACAAAAAAATTGGAACTTCCGCTTATCTGATTCCTCCCCCCCCTTCCGGTGCCACATTTGGCACCTTTCAGAGGGGAGCAGGTACCTCAGTTTTACTGGTACCCTTTCCCCACTTCCAGAAGATTGGGCCGCAGCGAAGAATGTCAGCAGCTCAGCCCCCCTACTCCTCCCTCCCCTTCTGTCAGGCAAATGAGAAAGAGCAGCGCACTTCACGCATGCATAGTAGGGACCCGGCCGTGAAACTGAAAGGCTACACTGCGGGGTTCCCTTACCAGCAATAGTGGCGGCAGCACACGACCAGCCGATGTAAGCATCGGCTGTGGTGCCACCATCGCTGGACTCCAGGACAGGTAAGTATCCTAATGTTAAAAGTCTTCCTCTTTAAGACTATCAAGAAATTGTGGAGCATACTGCTCAGTACCAGAAAGCTCTGTTTTAGGTCATGGGTCCTCCAACATAATGACCCAAAACACTGTGCTAAAACACACAGGAATGGCTAGGAACAAAACAATGTACTATTCTGAAATGGCCTTCTATAAGCCCTGATCTAAATTATATCCAACATGCAATATAGACAAAGCACAAACCTCAAACAGCTGGAGCAAATTGCTCCACAGGGGAAAGTTCTGCTTGTCCTTCTACCCCACCTCCTCTACCACATTTGGATTATTTATTTTAGGGGTGGAGCAGAAACCTAGTTTTGACTGGTACCCGCTCCCACTTCCACTTAGATTGCCTAGGCGATGAAAGTTCTCTTCTCCCCTCCCTGCTCGCAACCTTCTGGGACACGTCAAAGGTCCCAGAAGGCTGTAGGACCATTCATAAAATGCAGTACTGCCCGCGTAAGCGCACTGAAGCTACAAACAGTCACAGCTAGCTGCCTTAAGCTAAGATGCCAGGGATCCAAAGACCGATAAAGAATCAGTCTGGGTGAGGACAGCGCTGGATCCCTGGACTGGTAAGTGTCTGTTTATTAAAAGTCAGCACCTACAGTTTTTGTAGCTGCTGACTTTTAATATTGACACATCTGGCTGAAGATCCTCTTCCCCTTAACAACCAGCTGCCACAGTTATACTGCGGCAGGATGGCTCCCCTGCGCGAGCTGTCGTAGTTGTACGTCGGCTCTTTAAGACGCTGTAACAGGCGCGCGTGTGCGCCTGCAGCAGGTCCCCAGAGCCAACGCGCGTGCCCAGCAGGCACAATGACCGCTGGGCACCCACGATTGCTCGTGACAGAGCGAGAACCGGGATCTGTGTGTGTAAACACACGAATCCCGGTTCTGTCAGGGGAGAGGTGAGAGATCATGTGTTCCTACTAAAGAGGAACAACGGTCTCTCTCCTCCTCTAGTCAACCACATTCCCCCACAGTTAGAGCACATCCAGGGAACACATTTAACCCCTTGATCGCTCCCTAGTGTTAACCCCTTCCCTGCCAGTAACATTTATACAGTAATCAGTGGCTGTTTTTAACTCTGATCGCTGTATAAATGTCAGTGGTCCCAAAAAACTGTCAAAAGTGTCCGATGTGTCTGTCGCAATGTTGTAGTCCCGATAAAAATCGCAGATCACTGCCATTACTAGTGTGGCACTAACTCTCGGTGGAGCTGCTGGTTTAAGCGGGCATGTCCTCTATGCTCTTCACCCTTCTTAAATTGTTCAATCCCCTTGACACAAATGTAGTGCAGTGTTGTAGTTATATGAATATCAACTTTAACCCACAATATACACTTACAGTTATAGTTACCTCTACCTGGGTGCTGGTAGCTCCATCTGCAGGAGAAATGACAACACTGCACACAAACTTTACTAATAACCAAAAATACTTCTTTCTTTAAATAAATAATATATTTATATAAAGAATTATTACAATGACTATACTATCACACCAACGTAGTGTGACAGTATAAGGAATAATTGTGACAATCAGTAACAGATACAGATATCTCTAATTTTATACAAATATACCCGGGAGCTCCCCCTGCTCTAGACCTTGAAGTCACTATCCTTTGTAACTAAATGCAGGGCCCTGCAATGAAAAAGGTAGTCCTGACGTCTTCAGTCTTCGCTAGCTTTTATAATTGTAATCCACAAGGGGTTCCTCCTGGGTGTTGCGCAGCGTAATGTATCACACTAAAACAGTTGTAATCCAACAGACTGACTAAGTGTTCTAATATGAAGAAGCAAGCATCTAGCATCTGTTCTCGAATACTGTAAAGTTCTCCAACTTCACTTGTTCCGTGGGACTATCAGTCCCAGCAACACTCTGTAACAGTTCTAACTGTGTATGTAATAATATACAAACTTCTGGGTGTTAACCCTCTCACCACACGAGATCCGGGCAGATGGATGTCTCCGTTTCAGCAGTTCTCAGTCCGTATCGAGACACAACCACGCCGTCACACTGTTCCATTCACAAATGACCAGGAGTCCTCGGTTATCTCCCCACGGGTCTCCGGAACGATCACTTTGGCTGCTCCAGCACGCTGTGATGAGATCCAGGATCCTTGGCAGGATCCTTGCAGTTGCTCCGCTCCTTCGCAAAGTAGGTCGCAACCCTGTAGGACACACACACCCACAGGGTTCTGCTGGCAGGCCACGCATCCCAGGAACAAGAGACTTAAGATGGCCGCTCCTTACCCTTTTATATCCTCCTACCATGCAGTTCAGTTCTCACCTTGTCCAGGAGCATTGTGGGTGGGTCAGAGCTAAAGTTCCGAAGTAAACAATGAATCGCTTCCATGTCATTTCACTTGATCATGAAATGTATTGTACTTCCTCAATTGTCCACAAGATGGCACTAACACAACCTATGTACTGTATAATACACATAGAGCTAGAAACAAAGGTTTTCAGCGCTACATAATTATTAAAAAAAAATAATAATAAAAATGCCATAAATCTATCCCCTATTTTGTAGACGCTATAACTTTTGCACAAACCAATCAATCAATGTACGCTTATTGCGATTTTTTTACCAGATTTGTTTTGCTTTTTTTTTTAAAATTTGGGATATTTATTATAGCAAAATGTACAAAATATTGTGTTTTTTTTTCAAACTTGTCGCTCTTTTTTTGTTCATAGCGCAAAAACTAAAAATCGCAGAGGTGATCAAATACCACCAAAAGAAAGTTCTATTTGTGGGGAAAAAGGACATACAATTCTTCCGGGGCTGAAGTGGTTAAGAGCTACAGAGATTATCTGGTACCAGTGATTGCCTCTACCAATTAAATTAAACGTACCATCTTTTTTTGTCTTTAATGTGTTTTATATTTTAATCAGTTCCCAGTTTTAACCCGTTCCCACTCAGGCCAATTCTTATATTTCTCTCCTAAATGATGTAAAAATCTGTATTTTTTTGCTAGAAAATTACTCAGAACCCCCAAACATTATATACTCTATATTTTTTATCAGAGACCCTAGACAATAAAAAGGAAGTTGTTGCAATTTTTTTATGTCACACGGTATTTGCGCAGCAATTTTTCAAACACAATTTTTTGGGAAAAATGTTTTATACACGATTATTATATTATACACGATTTATATAGCACCAACAGTTTACGCAGAGCTTTACAATGTAGAGGGGGAACAGCACAATTACAGTACAGTTCAATACAGAAGGGACAGGAGGGCCCTGCTCATAGAGCTTACATTCTAAAGGGAGGAAAAAATACACATTAATGAATTTTAATGCAAAAAAGCACAATATATAACCCAGTTTTTTGGCAAAATATAAAAGATGATGTTCCCCCGAGACATGTTGCACTTAAAATTGCGCACGTTCGTGGAATGGCACCAAACTATGGTGCTTAAAAATATCCATGGGCAACACTTTAAAAATGTTTTATAGGTTATCAGTTTAGAGTTTCAGAGGAGATCCAGCACTAGAATTATTTATTGCTCTCGCTATAACTTTTGCGGCAATACCTCACATGTGTGCTGCAGACACCATTTCCATAGGGCACATCTACATAATGCGTTAGCTTCTGGGTTGCTAGCATGAGGAGACGGGTGCATGTTTATTTTTTACTTTATTTTTATTTTTGTGATGGAAATAAGGCATGACAGATCTTCTTTAACATCTGGGGTCTATAAGACCTCAGATATCTCCTCTACCCTGGAAAGCATTAGATTACAAAAATAAATTGATCTCTGCTTTCCAGGAAAAAAAATGGCAGTGTTTACATCTGCCAAAGCCAGAAGTGACATCATGACATTGCTTCTGGCCTCCCAGGTTAATAGAGATGGCTGGGGACCAGCCAGTCCACACCTGGGGCCACAGGATCAGATTCCGGGCTCTCCAATCACACAGGAGTGCCCAGAGAGGTGTCGGTGGTAAGGGGGGGGGACGTCCCCTCCCACTTCCTGTAAAAGTAATCCAGTGTCTAATCAGCCACTAGGATGGCTTTTACATGAGATATCCAGATATCTTATATGACGCATTATCCAGATATCTTATATGACGTCCTACAAGCAGAAAGTGGTTAAAATATTCAGTTGGCTCAAATATCACAAGCAAAGTATGATTTTTATTACCAAATAATTACTTTTGCCATTTTAAGCTATTTCAGAGAAAACTAGGGTTTTTCTTTTCTAAGGAAGGGTACCAACAAATTTGTCCATGGCTATCAAATTGTCAGTTTCAGGTTACTTCAGAGAAAATGTTGTGTTGTTCTATGTTTGTGGAAGGGTCCGAACAAATGTGTCCATGGCTGTATATATATTTCTACATTACTATGCTGCTGTGACAAAGACGGAGACGGAGACTTTCAATGTAACTAATTAGTATTTTGATTCTCCAACAGCATCAGTTTAGTAGAAGTGTTGGGCTTTGACCATGAACATGATGCAATTATATTAAAAGTCATCTAATTGCTATAGATTCCCAGAACTAGTGGCCCAATGCAGTTATACAGTATGCCACACTTTTCTATGATTTTCTTGGTAGCACAACATACAGACCACACACCCAGCCTGAAAGAGTGTAATTAGCTGAAGAAAAACAAGTGATGTCAACACCTTAGTCACGCAAAAAAAGCCCAACAGCATTACATTGTTTTTTAAAACAAAAAGACAATAGAGTGGGTGACAGACTACCGACAAGTAGGGCCGGATTAACATAGAAGCTATTGGAGCTGCAGCTCGAGGCCCCTTACCTTAAGATAGGCCCATTTGCCTAGAAAAAAAAATCATACTATGAGGTTCGTGGTGACCAGAGGTGACAGGTTTAGGGGGTTTGTAGCTGAAGACCTACTCCACCACTGGTCAAAATTTGGGGCTCCTATCATCTATGGTACGGAGATACGGGGCTCCTTGCGCAGCCTGTCAGAAGCTACATACAGAGCGGCCAGTTTAAATACAAGCTGACACACTCAGCTTGATGCATGCAGAGTTTGACAGGCAGCACCGCCTGTCAAACATGCCTATTGATTTAAATGGGACCACTCGTTGAAAAGCAATCCACCACAGATCACTTTTCAGAGGGCAGTAAGCATTACTGCAAATGTGAAAGAAACTTGAAACACATCATCCATTTCAAACTCACCACCAACCAGGTCACTCCCCAGGCACTGCTCATGTTAGCCACCTCCCTTCAACTTATATCACAGATGACCATTTCCCAACCTGCAAATGACAGACCCTACTCCAAAAGATATCACTCCCAGTTACTCCCCCCACCCACTGATTGATATCCCTCCATGACCACCTCACACCCCCCTGCTGACAGACCTCTCTCCCCAGCATGTTCCCATACACCCCCTCACCTGCTGACCTGTGGATGGGGGGAATCACTCTCGCAGTGTTATTGTGTTCTGCCCGTGGGAAGCCTTCCCTACCCACAGAATACAATGATCAGTATTACTAAGCTGTACATAGTGCCCGCTGATATAACCTCCACATTCCTCTCCTGTACATACTGCCCACTGTCATACCCCCCACACTCCTCTCCTGTACATACTGCCCACTGTCATACCCTCCACACTCCTCTCCTGTACATACTACCCACTGTCATAACAGCTGTAAAAGGTAAAAGCCATTGTTCAGAAATTACTGCCCCTATCCTGAGACTACACCAAGCCTGTATGGACTCCTAAAAATGCACGGAAGGAACTCCTCTGAGATCAATTGTCAGCAGAATCAAATCTGTCATATACAGTATCTTACAAAAGTGAGTACACCCCTCACATGTTTGTAAATATTTTATTATATCTGTGACAACACTGAAGAAATGACACTCTGCTACAATGTAAAGTAGTTAGAGTACAGCTTGTAAAACAGTGTAAATTTGCTGTCCGCTCAAAATAACTCAACACACAGCCATTAATGTCTAAACCGCTGGCAACAAAAGTGAGTACACTCAAGTGAAAATGTCCAAATTGGGCCCAAAGTGTCAATATTTTGTGTGGCCACCATTATTTTCCAGCACTGCCTTAACCCTCTTGGGCATGGAGTTCACCAGAGCTTCACAGGTTGCCACTGGAGTCCTCTTCCACTCCTCCATGACGACATCATGTCATGAGTACACTCCTAAGTGAAAATGTCTAAATTGGGCCCAGAGTGTCATTATTTTGTGTGGCCATCATTATTTTCCAGCACTGCCTTAACCCTCTTGGGCATGGAGTTCACTAGAGCTTCACAGGTTGCCACTTGAGTCTTCTTCCACTCCTCCATGACAACATCACAGAGCTGGTGGATGTTAGAGACCTTGTGCTCCTCCCCCTTCCATTTGAGGACACCCCACAGATGCTCAATAGGGTTTAGGTCTGGAGACATGCTTGGCCAGTCCATCAACTTTACCCTCAGCTTCTTTAGCAAGCCAGTGGCCATCTTGGTGGTGTGTTTGTGGGTCGTTATCATGTTGGAATACTGCTCTGTGGCCCAGTCTCCAAAGGGAGGGGATCATGCTCTGCTTCAGTATGTCACAGTACATGTTGGTATTCATGGTTCCCTCAATGAACTGTAGCTCCCCAGTGCTGGCAACACTCATGCAGCCCCGGACCATGACACTCCCACCACCATGCTTGACTGTAGGTAAGACACACTTGTCTTTGTACTCTTCACCTGGTTGTCGCCATACATGCTTGACACCATCTGAACCAAATACGTTTATCTTGGTCTCATCAGACCACAGGACATGGTTCCAGTAATCCATGACCTTAGTCTGCTTTTCTTCAGCAAACTGTTTGCGGGCTTTCTTGTGCATTATCTTTAGAAGAGACTTCCTTACCCCCCACCCCTTCAACCTCTGCAGCAATACTGGCAGCACTCATATGTCTCTTTCCCAAAAACAACCTCTGGATATGACGCTGACCAAGTGCACTCAACTACTTTGGTCAACCATGGCGAGGCCTGTTCTGAGTGGGACCTGTCCTGTTAAACTGCTGTATGGTCTTGGCCACCATGCCGCAGCTCAGTTTCAGGGTCTTGGCAATCTTTTTATAGCCTAGGCCATCTTTATGTAGAGCAACAATTCTTTTTTTCAGATCCTCAGAGAGTTTTTTGCCATGAGGTGCCATGTTGAACTTCCAGTGACCAGTATGAAAGAGTGAGAGCGATAACACCAAATATAATACACCTGCTCCCCATTCACACCTGAGACCTTGTAACACTAACAAGTCATATGACACCGGGGAGGGAAAATGGCTAATTGGGCCCAATTTGGAGATTTTCACTTAGGGGTGTACTCACTTTTGTTGCCGGCGGTTTAGACATTAATGGCTGTGTGTTGAGTTATTTTGAGGGGACAACAAATTTATACTATTATACTAGCTGTACACTCACTACTTTACATTGTAGCAAAGTGTCATTTCTTCATTGTTGTCACATGAAAAGATAAAATAAAATATTTACAAAAATGTGAGGGGTGTACTCACTTATGTGAGATACTGTATAACATCGCTAAGCTTTTGACAACAGTCCTACTGCCCTTAGTTGGCAGCATGGTACGCCACATTTAGAATTTGTCACTATGATCTATAAATTGAAGTTGAAGGCATGCTGTATATGACAATGTCATACAATGTTGCATACCCTTTCACTTGTATGACTATTGAGGCTATTGGGTAAATAAGGAAAGGTCTGAAACTGGAAAACACCCTGGAAAGCTGAATTGACCTCAAACCAGAAAAAGTATGTTCCCTGTTGCGGCTTTATCTCAACAGAACTTAATTTAGGCACAAAGATAACCTGTAGAGACATAAATGTAGATGTACATACTTACTAGAACATAAACTGGGGGAGGATTAACAGAACTCTACAACACTGACCTGAATTGCTAACAAAAAAAGTTCAAAGGCAAAAAAGACAGGCATTTCAGACCTGTTTTGAAAGCTAGCTACTCAGGCTGAGCATTTGCTTAACCACTTCAGCCCCAGAAGATTTTCCCCCCATCCTGACCAGAGCACTTTTTGCGATTCGGCACTGCGTCGCTTTAAGTGACAATTGCGCAGTCATGCGATGTTGCACCCAAAAAAAATTGGTGGTATTTGATCACCTCTCCGGTTTCTATTTTTTTCGCTATAAACAAAAAAAGAGTGACAATTTTGAAAAAAACGCATTATCGCAGCTCAGTGTACATTCTAAAGAATGGGCATTGTATCTTGTGTATCACACAAATCAACCAATAGTGTCAAAACCAATGTATTGTAATGATCGCCTCTACACAAGTGGTCAGGTAATATTGCTTAGTGCATCACCTATAGCATTTGCAGTATCTATAAGCCAAGCAAGTCTAGCCTACTGATATGTGGCTGCCCCCAGAAATGCCATGTTCACTTGCCAGGAAGTAAAGGAGACTAAAGAAATGAAGAAGAAAAAAGTTCCTTTGGTTCCAGGAATACAATTGCCCACAGGGGGATGGCTGGGACTGGTGTCTCGCAAGAACATAGCTTTTATAGACGTGCAGATGGCTCAGTTCAGACACAGGCAGAGACAAGGTCAGAATGCAGGCAAGGGACTGGTCCAGGCAACAGGCAGAAACAGGCAAATCAGGAACACTGACTCTAGCTACTCTTGTCTGGCGGCACTGTAGCAGATGTGGTGGTGGTGAGAACTGTGACTGGCTGCACTATCAGGGCTCATCACATGTGAGGTTGGAGGATGGTAAAACCTGGTAGTTAAGTCACAGTTTCACCACTCCTCAATCGTTACCCTTTTAGCTGCAGAGGCAGTGGCTGGGAGTTTAAACCTGCCATGGCTGTGATGCTTAGCTTCACAGCTGTAGCAGGAATTATACCCATTGTATGCCTGACAATTTTGACCCATTCAAGTGAAAAGGGTTGGCTTGGGCTGGGTCCAGGAGGTGAAAGCAGGTGGCGAGAAGGTGATACAACCACTTACTACCTGTTAAATGCTCTCTGAAGACCAAATCAAACATGGATGGCTCTTCAGAGAGCATCTCACATGAAAACAGGTCCTTATGGTGACTTGGACACACATGAACTTTAATGCCATCACAGCCTTCATCCGTAGGGTTCAATATTGAGTTGGCCCACCCTTTGCAGCTATAACAGCTTCAACTCTTCTAGGAAGACTATGCACAAGGTTTAGGAGTGTGTCTATGGGCATATTTGACCATTCTTCTAGAAGAGCATTTGTGAGGTCAGGCACTGATATGGACGGGAAGGCCTGGCTCACATTCTCCGCTCTAGTTCATCCCAAAGGTGTTCTATCAGGTTGAAGTCAGGACTCTGTGCAGGCCAGTCAAGTTCCTCCACCCCAAACTCGCTCATCCAAGTCTTTATGGACCTTGTTTGTGAATTAGAGCGGAGACTCACAAATGCTCTTCTGGAAGAATGGTAAAACATTCCCAAAGACACACTCCTAAACCTTGTGGTCAACCTTCCCAGAGGATATTGGGAGCCTGATCCCCAATCAGGCTGCCAAAAAAATATGGGCGTTTGGACTATTACGGTACAGTAAAACGTGCTTTAATGTAAATAATATAACAAATAAAACAGACTTCACTGTTGCTACCATGTTTTGCCGTGTAACTGATGATTTGTTTTCTGCATCAATAAATCAAGCTTTTATTTTTACAACTTTTATTTGTTATATTATTTACATTGTAACACGTTTTACTGTACCGTAATAGTCCAAACGCCCATATTTTTTTGGAAGCCTGATTGGGGATCAGGCTCCCAATATCCTTAAACTCTAGATTCCTGGATGATGGTACAAGTCCCTAAATTTATTTACTTTATGAATACACCACAGAGGCCATCATCTGTTTAACCTTCCCAGAGGAGTTGAAGCTGTTATAGCTGCAAAGGTTGGGCCAACTCAATATTAAACCGTAGGGACTAAGACTGGGATGCCATTAAAGTTCATGTGCATGTTAAGACAGGTGTCCCAATACTTTTGGTATAATAGTAAAGAGATATATATATATATATATATATATACACAAAGTTGTGTGAAAAAGTATTTACCCCCTTTCAGATTCTTTTTTTTTTTTTTGCATATTTGTCACACTAATGCCCTGTACACACGGTCAGACTTTACGACGGAATATGTGAGATCGGAGCTTGTTGTCGGAAATTCCCACCGTGTGTGGGCTCCATCTGACTTTTTCCATCGGAATTTCTGACACACAAAGTTTGAGAGCAGACTATAACATTTTCCGACAACAAAATCCGTTTGCGTAAATTCCGACCGTGTGTGGACAATTCCGACGCACAAAGTGTCATGCATGCTCAGAATAAATTCCGAGACGGAACTGCTCGGTCTGGTAAAATTAGCATTCGTAATGGATATAGCAATTTCGTCATGCTACAATGTTTTAAATTGTTTAATGCAGTGCACTCTCTTCTTCTTTATAATGCTAGAAGAATGAAGTTGTTTTGCTGCTCATATTCACACAGACTTCTCACAAACTTCTTTCTTTATTATTCGTCGTGATTTCATGACTATAATATTTGTATTCGTCAGATCTAACGAAATTTTTTTGGGTTTTATGTTTTTATATTTTTGATAATTTGTTGTTTGTTTTTTTAATCAAGATCTCCTGGTTTTTTTTTTTTGGTTTTCTGGTGATCTCCATAATTATTTTTGTGGGTTTTGTGTGTCAAGTTACCACAACACCATTATTATATTGTATTTTAGAATCTCAAGGAGATTGGATGGTGTTGGTGTCCCTTGTTAATTTCACAATGTATTTTGGAAATGTACCTGCCTACTCTAACAAACTGTCCTTTTTGAAGTAAAACACATAGGCAAGTACTTGTGAAAAATAAAAAGTCATTTATTCTGCGTCATAACAAAATAAGGAGCAAGGCAATGCTGGATAAACTGGTGAAATTAGCGAAGCCTTTGTACCCCAGGGCAGACATCAATAATTTTACAGTCAAAATTGGTGGCCTGAGGAGGCCTTATAATAGTGAGCACAATCTGGTCCAGGACTACAAGAGATCAGGAACAGCAGCAGATGACATATCTGTCCCCAGGCTGTGGTACTACCACAGCCTGCATCTTTTGCCAGACCAGACTGAACCCAGGGCCATCACTCTCTGGTCTTCCTTAGACGCTTCCTTGCAGGCTGTGGCTCTAGTGTTGGAGGTGTGGCAGGAGGTGGAGGAGGAGGGGGAGGATGACCTGGAGGAGGAGGAGGAGGACCATGGTTGAACTCACAAACGTGGCTTTGGCTTGTGAGTTGGCCCCTCAAACCCTTATTTAGGGCTTGGAAGATGAGATACTCACATATTAGGCATTGATCCTCCTCCATTTCCAGCATTTTGCAGGCTGTAAAGTATGCAAAGTCCTCTTGAACACTGTGGGGGGTTCTGAGGGTCGCAGTAGCCTTCCAAAATAGGCCAATTGCTGCCTCCTCCAGGTTACTCCTCTTCCTGCCACATTTTTATGGAAAGCGGAGGGGAGGGACCTGGGATTCGGGCAAGCTACTGGGCCCGGCCACCTCTTGGCTGCCACTTACCCCCGCCACCTCCTGGCTGAGACTTTCCTGTGTATGAAAAAGGGACATCGTTTTAGTTTTTGGTTCATCAGTCACACACAATTTTCAGCTCATGACTGTTGCAAATTGAATGTCAATAAATAGAAAAGACTATCATTCTGACCCCAGCATTTTTCATTCTTGTCACAATCATTTGTGGCTACTACTGTCTATTGATATGTAAAACACTTTGTGAAATCAGAAATTAGTTATCAAAACTAACATAGATTTCCCATCATTAATTTGACAACCAGAAATATTTTGAAGAATGCTATACCTGGCTCAAGCTGGGCTCCTCCACATGTTGCTGCCTGGAAGGCCCAGGTTGGGCGTCTGAAGCCTCAGCTGGGGGGGGGAAGGAAGTGTGAAAAGAAAACTGGAGAGTGCTGGCCTGGGTTCTCTCTGGTCTGCCAGAAAATGCAGTCTGTCATAGTACCACAGCCTGGGTACATAAATGTCATCTTCTGCAGCTCCTGACCTCTGGAAATCCTGGACCTTCTTGCGCTCCCTTAGATAAGTGCTCCTCATGCCACCAATTAGGGCCTTCAAATAGGGGATGTCTGCTGTGGGGATCACCAGCTTCACAAATTCCACCAATTGATCCAACGCTGCCTTCCTCTTTGTTGTATTGTTATAATGTGGGCGGTTTACCTGCCACAGACAGGGCAGCTCCCTGATCATATCAATTAATATTGGCATAAAGTCATGATCATTGACTAGATCCATTTTCTCTGCAAGACACAACACAAGACAAACCCTAATGTCAGGCTAAACTCTCCTAATCTTGTCCCAATATAGGCCTCAATCTATAAGCAGTATAGGCCCAAGTTAAAAGGGTACCTTCGTTATCAAGATCGGCGCTTCCGATACTCCTTCCTCCGCTCACAGATCGTACGTACGACGCGCGCGTGTTACGCTTTATATACACTGCGCATGCGTGAAACTCTGCCCGCCCCTGACGTTCATTTCTAATCTATTCTCTGCCCCTTCTCTTTCGGCACAGTGGGGGAGAGCACATGGCGGAGAGACAACAGGTGCGTGATAATAGCAGCAACGAGGAGGAGGAGGAAAGCCTGGAGCCAGAAACGTCACGATCCCGGAGGAGAAGATTTAAGGCATCAAATACGGCCTTTGTTGAGATGGTGGAGATGGTGGACATCTTGAAGAGGGCCAGCTATGACGGGAAGTATGGACCTTACCCCAACCCAAATGTGAGAAAGGCCAAGATCATGGCTAAAGTTGTGAAGAGTCTGCACAGGAATTTTGGGGTACGGCGATCCAAGGATCAACTGAGGAAACAGTGGTCGGACCTCAAATTAAGGGAGCACGAACAGTATAGAAGGATCAGGAGAGTGCTGCAAAAAAGTAAGTAGTTGTCCTGTGTTCCTATTCTTTATTTTCATAACGTTCGTGCTGCTCCATGTGCTTTTCTTTACTGTTGTACAGTTTAAAAAGGCAACTTTCATGCCAATGGGCACATTAATCGTTTGTAGGAAGCATTGTTCCTTCGGCCACTAAATTACGATGTTTTGTCCAGATGCAGTTCAATACGGTTTTTCTGGCCTACTTCTCTTAATAAAAGTTTGTTGTCTAGATGGGTTTGTAACTAGAATGAAATGCAAACTAGATTCTGTGTAAGGAGAGGACACTCAGCAGCTGTTTACACATCTGAATGCTGGAGCACTAGTGTGGGACACCAGAACACCCTTTTTATTAGGGCGCCCACACAGGTGCTCCAGTGTACACTATAGGGGTGTCTCCATCTGTGAAGCTTCCACAAAACAGGTAAGTATTCAAGGTTTACAAAGGACAAAAAAAATCTTCAGCTTGGAACTCTGCCAAAACAGACAATTGTACCCCACTTCCAAGCAATGTTTCATATTCCTATTTCTGCCATCAAATATCTGTGTGCTAAGTATACCTATTTTTGTTCACATAGGGGAGAAAAGACTCGGAGGACACCACTCATCAGAGGAGACCCGGGACCCCCACCTCAGGAAGAAGGGAAAATCCCCCAAACTGAACCAGAGGAGGAGGAGGGAGATGTTGAAAAAATTGTCACCACAACAGATAAATGTCTGAGACCACAGCTTCAGGTAAGAGATGGATGCCTGCATATTTATAATTCATGGTGTGTTTTTTTTTCTTTTTGTAGGTGATCGTGATGTTGTGGAAGTGGTATGTCATTTCACAAGTGAAAGTGCCCAGATCCTCATTGGGGAGATAATAGGGTGTAATAGAGATTTAGCAAACATAAAGCAAAACATCAATGATGTTCAAAACAAAATGAAGAACATCATTGATGTTTTAGGGAGAATATAAAACACCCAGAAAACCCTAAATATCTTATGTTTTTTGTGACTAAAATGTTTTATGTATGTTAAAAGCCAAATTTAGAAGATGCACATAGTATGTCAACATGTGCTATCTGCCATCACGGAAGATGAATGTACGTGTTTTGTGAGCGCAACCCCTTCCTTGATAATAAAGTAGCTGAGAGGAAGGGGTTGCACCCACAAAACACGTTCATTGATTCCCCCATGATGGCAGCTAGCACATGTTGACATTAGGCAATTTGTGTGCATCTTCTAAATTTGGCTTTTACAGGGGTGACATCACCCCATCTGCTGAACACAATGTCAAACTTTATAAAAGTTGAACTGTAAGTTCCTGAGTTGTGTATTTTTTTATGGTTTTAAACATGCCTGTTTTACCATAAAAGGCGATTTCTACTTAATGTGACCTAAAAAATGTTAGACAACAAACATGTTGGTTTATTCAAAAACCCTTTTATAAACGCACATGTGCCTCATCAGATTGCCCTCTTACGATGGCCAGGTGCGTGATGTGACGCACACGTAGCGGGGAGGGGCCTGATGACGGAGCCGAGGAAGCGGGCGGCATAGCAGCTCAGGATGCGAACGGTAGCTGCCTACGAGAGGAAGAACTGACAGTTCGCCGGGGCCGTAAGTAGAGCAGCGGCTGCGGCTTCTGTCAGCAGATCCCGGGTCGCCAAGACACACGAGGCGGCTCACCCTCCCGCTCCCCTTTTGCCCACCGGATCGACGCTGGGTCTGAGCCATCCCCCCAAGAGTGCCTCCGGACTGTCCCCCACCCACCGATAAAACTACAAGCCCCCTAAGGACTGAACTTGGACAAGGTCTCCCACATCATTTCAAGCATAGTGCACCTCAGAAACAGGGCGAGTTATAGCAGCCCACAAGAGGATTACCTACAGCCACCCAGCGATGTCAGGACCTGCTTGAAGTAGAAGCAGATTGAAGAGCCTCAGAGGGAACCCCTGTGAAGACAGGCAGGTAATGCTTTAATTACTGTGGATAACTGTGGAGTGGGAATAGGCTTATTAAAAGAAATGTAACATCTGAAACTACCATGGGAGAAGTGTTTTCTGGGCTACTGTTTAGATCAATGTCTTAAAGAAAGCAAGGAAGAGATGGTGCTATGAGATGTTTTATTAAATGCAAAACTCTGCTGCTTCTAAAGGATTACAAGGATTGAGGAAAAAAAAAAAAAAAAAGCCGACGGCTTTATTGTATGTGGTTTCCCTCCTTTTGTTTTTTGTCTTGTTTTTCCCCTCTCTCTCCTTTTTCTCCTTCCTCTCGCCGCCTGTGTTTATTGAAGAACGGGAGTATAAGTGCCGATAGCGTTGATGGTGGTGACATTACTCAAGTTTAAAGCACTGGCCCACCTATGATCTAGAGTGAACCATAGACCGTCGGGTTTAGCAGGATTCAGTGTCAAAGGCCGGTGGGGAGGCACAGAATGTGGTGGGGACAAGCGACAGAGAAGCGTCCAGAATTGGCGGGCGGGGAGAGAGAGAAGAGGGGATAGAGCGACAGTGAAAATGAGAGGGCGCCCTCAAAGAAGAGCGGAGGTGAAGCAACCGAGAGAGAGTTTAAATTCTAGTTCTATCCAGAAGTACCTGAAGGAGGCAAATCAGGGAAGTCCCAAAAATCCAGCTCAAGAAAGTAAACAGCAAAGTGGAAAGGACAAGAAGAAGGAAACAGGGAGGAATCAAGGGGCTCACGGGGGCAGAGGCGGCTCTCTAATTAGGCGAAATAGGCGGTGGCCTCAGGCCTCACAGTCATAGGGGCCTCGCACAGCTGTCTAGTTTTCCTAATTAGAGAGCCGCCTCTTTCAGCAGCAGAGATCTCCGTCCCGAGTCCCCTCGCCCTGCTACAGGGAGAGATAACAGGCTGCGAGTGAGACCTGTGATCGGAGCTCACCTACATCTCCGGATCACAGACAGGGAGGGAGAGCCGCTCAGTAGAGCTCTGACAGATCTCCCCCCTCCCCCTGCTGCCGGCACAGCCAGACAGAAGACGAGAGAGAGCTTCTGCTCCTCCTCCTCCCACCCTCTCCTCCTGTGTCTGCCCCGCCCACTCTGCTCGGCAGTGTTCTCTGTTCTGCCTCAGAGAAGGGGATGTGTGGGCGGGAAGATTCAAGCTGAAGAAGAAAACAGAAAACGAAAAGTGGAGTCTGATCCATCCATCCAGTCCCTTCTGCCTCCCAGTGAGTACACTGATGTAGGGGATGCTCTTCCTTCCCTTCTTCCTCCATCCCCCTCTCTTTCTTTCCATTCTTTTTGTCTCTTTCCTTCATTCTTTCCCCATCCCCCTCTCCTTCTTTCTTTTTCTTTCCTTCTTTCTTTCATTCCATGTTTTCTCTTTCTTTCTTCCTGTCCATCTTTCTTTCTTTCTTTTTCCATCCCCCTCTCTTTCTTTCTTTCTTCCTTTATTTCCATTCTTTTTGTCATTCTTTCTTTTTCTCTTTCCTTCCTTCTTCCTCCATCCCCCTTTCTTTCCTTCCTTCCCTTTCTTTCCATCTTTCTTTCCTGTCCATCTTTCTTTCTTTCTTTCTTTCTTTATTTCTTTCTTTATTTCTTTCCTGTCCTTCTTTCTTTCCTGTCCATCTTTCTTTCTTTCTTTCTTTCTTTCTTTCTTTCTTTCTTTCTTTCTTTCTTTCTTTCTTTCTTTCTTTCTTTCTTTCTTTCTTTCTTTCTTTCTTTCTTTCTTTCTTTCTTTCTTTCTTTCCTCTCCATCTTTCTTTCTCTTTCTTTCCTATCCATCTTTTTTTCTCTTTCTTTCTTTCTTTCCTTCCATCTTTCTTTCTCTTTCTTTCCTGTCCATCTTTCTTTCTCTTTCTTTCTTTCTTTCTTTCTTTCTTTCTTTCTTTCTTTCTTTCTTTCTTTCTTTCTTTCTTTCTTTCTTTCTTTCTTTCTTTCTTTCTTTCTTTCTTTCTTTCTTTCTTTCCTCTCCATCTTTCTTTCTCTTTCTTTCCTATCCATCTTTTTTTCTCTTTCTTTCTTTCTTTCCTTCCATCTTTCTTTCTCTTTCTTTCCTGTCCATCTTTCTTTCTCTTTCTTTCTTTCTTTCTTTCTTTCTTTCTTTCTTTCTTTCTTTCTTTCTTTCTTTCTTTCTTTCTTTCTTTCTTTCTTTCTTTCTTTCTTTCCTTTCCATCTTTCTTTCTTTCCTTTCCATCTTTCTTTCTTTCCTTTCCATCTTTCTTTCTCTTTCTTTCCTTTCCATCTTTCTTTCTTTCTTTCTTTCTTTCTTTCTTTCTTTCTTTCTTTCTTTCTTTCTTTCTTTCTTACCTGTCCATCTTTCTTTCTCTTTCTTTCCTGTCCATCTTTCTTTCTTTCTTTCCTGTCTATCTTTCTTTCTCTTTCTTTCTTTCTCTTTCTTTCTTTCTCTTTCTTTCTTTCTCTTTCTTTCTTTCTTTCTTTCTTTTCCATCTTTCTTTTCTTTCTTTCCTTTCCATCTTTCTTTCCTTCCGTCTTTCTTTCCTTCCATCTTTCTTTTCTTTCTTTCCTATCCATCTTTTTTTCTCTTTCTTTCTTTCCTTTACATCTTTCTTTCTTTCTTTCTTTCTTTCTTTCTTTCTTTCTTTCTTTCTTTCTTTCTTTCTTTCTTTCTTTCTTTCTTTCTTTCTTTCTTTCTTTCTTTCTTTCTTTCTTTCCTGTCCATCCTTCTTTCATGTCCATCTTTCTTTCATGTCCATCTTTCTTTCCTTCCATCTTTCTTTCCATCTTTCTTTCCTTCCATCTTTCTTTCCATCTTTCTTTCCTTCCATCTTTCTTTCTCTTTCTTTCCTGTCCATCTTTCTTTCTCTTTCTTTCCTGTCCATCTTTCTTTCTTTCTTTCTTTCCTATCCATCTTTTTTTCTCTTTCTTTCTTTCCTTTACATCTTTCTTTCTTTCTCTTTCTTTCTTTCTTTCTTTCTTTCTTTCTTTCTTTCTTTCTTTCTTTCTTTCTTTCTTTCTTTCTTTCTTTCTTTCTTTCTTTCTTTCTTTCTTTCTTTCCTGTCCATCTTTCTTTCATGTCCATCTTTCTTTCCTTCCATCTTTCTTTCCTTCCATCTTTCTTTCCTTTCCATCTTTCTTTCCTTTCCATCTTTCTTTCCTTCCATCTTTCTTTCCATCTTTCTTTCCTTCCATCTTTCTTTCCATCTTTCTTTCTCTTTCTTTCCTTTGCATCTTTCTTTCTTTTCTTTCCTTTACATCTTCCTTTCTCTTTCTTTCCATCTTTCTTTCCTTCCATCTTTCTCTTTCTTTCCTTTCCATCTTTCTTTCTTTCCTTCCATCTTTCTTTCCTTTCATCTTTCTTACCTTTCTATCTTTCTTTCCATCTTTCTTTCCTTCCATCTTTCTTTCTTTCCTTCCATCTCTCTTTCTCTCTTTCCATCTCTCTTTCTTTCTCCCTCCACCCATCCCCCTTTATTTCTCTCTTTGTGACAGCCTACCAGAATAGGTAGGATCTGTGAGAGCAGCTTCCCTGTGCAGCTCTGCTTGAGGAAAATATATCTTTATTATGCCCACTTACCTACCCCCTGTACTGTCCACTCCCCTATACTGTACCCTCCTAATACAGTTCATAATACAGTGGGGCCTCATGTCTAAGTTTTGCCTAAGGCCTCACAAAGTCTAGAGCCGCCTCTGCACGGGGGTACACCCGGGGGGGAATGTGAAGCCCCCTGTAGGGTGGGAGACAGCACCATGGAAGCACCATTAACAAAATCTGAACTCCTGGAGATGTTCGCTAAACTGGAAACTCTAATTAAAACAGAAATCCACAATGTTAGAACTGATATGGGCCACTTGCTGAAGCGAGTGGAATCAGTGGAGGAGGCCTCAGAAAAACAGAATAGAGAAATAGCCATCCTAAAACAACAAGTAAAGGATCTGCAGCTGGCCCAGCGGGACACTGTTTATAAATTAGAAGAGCAAGAAAACCAAAGTCGCAGACAAAATCTGAGGTTGCGCGCCCTGCCAGAACAACAGGGCGAAGACCTGCCTTCTAAAATGAAAGCCATCTTCAATCCAATCTTAGACTGAGGCCCAAACGAAGAGCTGAAGATTGATAGGGTCCATAGGTTAAGGAAACCTCCAACTGTCAGCGAAGATAAACCTAGAGACGTAATTATTAGGTTTCATCACTATGAAGACAAAGCAAGAATTTGGAGTAATCTCAGGAAGGTTCAGCCCGTAAAATTTGAAGGGGCAGAAATCCAGTTCTTTGCTGATATTTCGGCAGGGACCTTGGCCTGGAGAAGGCAGTTAAGACCCCTCCTGGAAGAATTGAGGAAGGCAAATATGAAATACAGCTGGGGCTTCCCAACTTCACTGAACGTAGTGAAAGTGGGTAGAACAATCAGACTGAAACATATAGATAATCTGCAAGACTTTTGTAATGATCTTGGTATCCCTGTTCCAGTTTTAATATAACTAGTAGGAAGATGATCCAGCTTGCGGTCAGACGCCTAGAAGTTAGTGGAGAAAGGAAATGGATCAGAGATCCTGAAATAGCTGGGGGGGCTTCGGGAGGGGAAGGGGTGCTTTGTGTGGGGGAGAATGGCGGCCCCCTGGTCGCCCGCTCGCTATGTTCCTCCCCCTCTCTTGCATTCAATGGGGGGAGCAGGGCGACCGCGGTGATCCGTCGTCAGAGTCACACCCCAATGGTCTGGCCAGTCGCACGCTGAGAAACGTGGTGTTTCTCTGCTGCGGGCTTGCTGCCGGGTATAGGCAGGTAGGGAGAGGGGGGATGGTGGGTGGGGCTTGGGGTGGACTGGGGAGGAGGGGATTTTGGGAGGGGAGGAGGGTGGATTGGGTCCGGCAGGAACTAAGTATAAGGGTTCTAAGAACACTATGCGTCCCTATTGAGCAGTTTCATTTAAAAACCAAATGACAGAGTTCACATGTATTACTTACAATGTTAAAGGGCTGAATTTCCCCTTTAAGCGGCATAAAGTATTAAGAGAATTAGAACAACTTAAGGCAGATGTAGTGTTTCTCCAAGAGACACATCTCTCACAGGACTCACATATCAGATTATTTTCCAAGTGCTTTCCCAATTGGTTCTATAGCGATTCACCTATCAAGAGAGCCAAAGGGGTGGCAATCGGGTTCTCAAGAAGGAATAGGTTTGAGCTATTGGAAAGGTGCGAGGATAGGGAAGGTCGCTACCTTTTTTTGAAGGTTAGGATGGTAGAAAGGGTTCTCACTCTGGTAAACGTCTACTGCCCAAATAACAACCCAATCGAATTCCTGCTACATGTCTTGAATAAGTTATCAGATTTCAGGGCGGGGGAGGTGATTTTGGCAGGAGATCTGAATTTTTGCTTAGACCCAGTACTGGATAGTACAGCTGGTATACAGAGAGCGAGTAGGAAACTCTTTAAAAAAATAGGTCAGAAATTGCACAGCTGCCATATGATGGACGCATGGAGGGTACAGCATGTGAAGGTTAAGGACTATACTGTTTTTTTCCTCAGTACATGGGTCTTACTCTTGGCTTGATTATTTTATGGTAGACCATAGATTACTTGACTATGTCAAGGAAACGAAAATTGGAGTCACCACACTATCTGATCACGCACCAGTCTTGATGAAGATGATGATACCTGGATACCGGAAATCACCATTTTCATGGCACTTGGATGAAAAGCTTATTGAGAATCCAAGTGTCTACAGCAAGATACAGGATGAAATTGAGGGTTTCTTTTTGATAAACGACACCGGGGAGATTTCTGGATCAGTCTTATGGGAGGCGCTAAAAGCATACCTAAGGGGCATATTGATTTCATTAGGAGCTAAAGAGAAAAAAGAGAACATAAAAAGGAAAGCAGAACTAATTGAAGAAATATATCAACTCGAACAACTACATAAATCAGCTAACGGGGGCCACAACTCATTCCTGGTGCAGTTAATTCATAAAAGAGAAGAGCTAAAAGATCTAATGGAACTAGAATCCAAACGCACGTTGAATAAAAACGTAAAAGATAGATTTAGATGGAGTAACAAGGTGGGGAAGCATTTGGCAACAGTCTTAAAAAAGAAAGGGGACATGAACTTTATAGATAGGATTCAAAATAAAAATGGGGTATTTAAACACACTTCCAGAGACATAGCTGAAGAATTTCAGAGCTACTTTACGTCCCTCTACAAGGTTAGACAAGGTGGGGTAAATACTCTGGAAAGAGAGGAAATGATAGATGAGTTTATAAAAGAGGCAGGCCTACCAAGCCTCTTGGACAGCGAGGAAAAAGAATTGGAGGGGCTGATTACGGTAGAGGAGATCGAGAGGGCCCTGAAAACATCTCCCTCTGGAAAGAGTCCAGGGCCAGATGGTTTTATCTCCTATTTTTATAAAAAATGTAAAGATTCCCTGATCCCCAAGCTCTGCCAGATATGGAATAAGATAGGGGGCCAGGAGAAATTCTGTGAAGGGGTATTAAAGGCATCAATTACTTTAATACCTAAAGAGGAGAAAGATAGCTCGCTGTGTTCGAGCTATAGGCCGATTGCTTTGCTCAATGCTGATACTAAATTATACGCCAAGGTATTAGCCAGTAGACTGAGGGAAAAAATTACGTATTGGATCCACCCAGACCAGACGGGTTTTATTCCAGGGAGAGAGGGGAGGGATAACGGTGTTAGGTCACTCTTGGTCATGGACGCGATGAAAACAAGGGGGACCCCCGGTCTGCTTCTGTCGATGGATGCAGAGAAAGCCTTCGACAGAGTAGACTGGGGGTTCATGATGAAGACGTTGAGGGCAATTGGTTTGGGCGACACCATGCTGAACTGGATTAAGGCACTGTATAAATCCCCATCGGCATTTGTTAAGGTAAACGGTACATTATCGACAGAGTTTAGGATGGAAAACGGAACTAGGCAGGGATGTCCCCTGTCCCCTCTTTTGTTTGTCCTAACTCTGGAACCCCTACTAGCGGTGATCCGGAAAAATCCGGATATATGCGGATGCGTGGTGGAGGGAGATACACACAAGCTCTCGGCGTTCGCCGATGATGTATTGTTTTACATCGTTAATCCAACGATCTCACTCCCTAACCTTCTGGGTACTTTGAGGAGATATGGGGAGCTCTCAAACTACAAGGTCAACCTTAGTAAATCGGCAGCTCTAAACATCAATATCGATGGACAAGAGGTAATTAAACTCAAAGAAAATTTCCAATTCCCGTGGTGTAAAAAAATAGGTTACCTAGGAGTAGCATTAACAAACTCTCTTAAGAAATTATACCGCTTAAACTTTATACCCCTCCTTGATGAGATTAAGCAGGAAACAAGAAAAAGTATGCATCTCCCGATTTCCTGGCTCGGTCGAGTTAATACCGTCAAGATGACCCTGGCTCCGAAGATTTTATATAAAATGCAGTTACTCCCAATCCCGCTAGCACAGTCCCTTTTCAGGGCCCTGAATAATATTATTTCTAAATTTATATGGAAGAATAAGAAGCCACGGATTGCCTATAAGGTCCTGAGTAGGGATAAAGCACAGGGTGGTCTGGCTCTTCCAGACTTTAAAAAATACCACAGAGCGATAGTACTATCACGAATGCTAGATTGGGGTAAGAAACCGATAGAAAAAAGATGGGTGAAATTAGAAAGAGATATGAACAATGCAAAAATACACCAATTAATTTGGAATCCACCACACTTCAGGAAATTAGGTTCGAATGCACACATTATAACACGTTACACTTTTAGGACTTGGGATCAACTACACAAACAAAAGGTTTGGGAATTTAATTCACCACTTATTTATTTAAAGGAAAATGAGTTCTTTCCACCTGGGTTGAGGGAAGTGGGAGGGAACTGGATAAGAAAGCATGAGACACAATTGTTGGATATTACAAAAAATGGTAAAATTGTCACTTTTCAGGAGTTAACCTTACTCAAGGACCTAATGAATATTGACATATGGCAGTATAATCAGCTTGCGATCTTTATTAAAAGCCTCCCAGGCCCAATCAGAGATAAGGAGAATCTTAGTCCTATGGAGAAACTGTTTTTGAAGAGCAGAATCGCAAAGAAAACTAAAGAATTATATAAAATAGTGCGGGATGAGGGGGAAGGTGCGAAACCGCTATATTGTAATAAATGGGAATCCGAGCTGGGCCCTATACCTAGTGATGTGACTTGGGAGACTATTTTTAATGCATCACATAAGTCGGCAGTAGATATGAGAACAATAGAGTCTAATTTTAAATGCCTAGCCATATGGTACATGACGCCAGATAGAGTGAATAAGATGCAACCAGAAACCTCTGGAAACTGTTGGAGCGGATGTTCTACCAGGGGAATAATGGCCCACCTTTGGTGGGAATGCCCAATTATTAAAAGATTCTGGCAGAAGGTACTTAAGACAATACAAGAGATAACGGGTACTGAGATCAGGAAAGACCCTTGGGTATGCTTGTTCCATGGGACCGAAGGTCAGACGGGCAAGTATAACGCCTCTTTAACTCCAGTTTTCCTAAATGCGGCAAAAAGTTTAATACCAAAAAAATGGCAAGAGTTGGAAGGCCCAAGCATTTGTGATTGGCTAATTAGGGTTAATGAAATTTATACCTTAGAGGCAGGTGATGCTGAAGACTCTTCGATGGAGATAGATGAAGATCGGGAGGAAATAAAATGGGCGAAATGGTTATCCTTTAAAAAAACTGGGAAGTTTGCAGAGAAGTTTATATAGAGAATGCATGTATTAGTGGAAGCATGACTGCGGGACCAGGGGGGGGGTAGATTGGGGGGGAGGGGAGGCGGGATACGGGTATTTAAGATGTCAATTGGGTTCAGGGGCAGCGGAGGGCTTACTTTTTTTTCTTATTGAGAGTGTCAAAAATAAAGATTTCTTAAAATGGAAAACAAGAATATTATATCTTGCTACTATGATGTGACGCCATCGAGATGGAAAGAATGACCTATATATGGTGATTTAAACCCTCTCATTGTAAAAGCTGAAGTAGCAAAAAAATAAAAATAAAAAAATAAAATAAAATAAAAAAATAAACGCACATGTGATTGTGCTTTGGTTATAAAGATTAATAATCAACAATGTGTGGCTGCTTCTTTCAATGCTCAAAAGCATTTTTTTGGAGTAAAGTTGGTGTTTTTAGTGACAATGGGGGTTATTTACTAAAGGCAAATCCACTTTGCACTACAAGTGCAGTTTCTGTGCAGTCTCAAGTGCACTTGTAGTGCAAAGTGTATTTTCCTTTAGTAAATAACACCCAACAGTGCTTTATAATTTTACACAATCACGCCATTTTCATGACTCCCCAAATTTCGGTCATGGTGCAGAAAATTAATAAAATTTTTGTTAGAAATGCATTACATACATTAACAACAAAAACAAGGTGTGTGTGTAGCAGACCCACAACATAATAAGAATAGTTAGCCAAAGAAGAGATTGTCACCTCATGTGTCAACAAAACGTCGGTTGCACTGTTGAAGAAAAAGGCCAAAAAAATATAACATTATTAAAAGATAACCGAGGAGACAGCTAAAAGAAAGCCAAGCAGTAAATCAAAGCAAATATTTTTAATGTTTCAAATCTATTTTTATTTAAAAACTGTCTCAAACATTGTCTGGCATATCGATGGTCCCCCTACCTGCAAAGTATTCTATGTATCTTATACGGACCTCGCGGGCACTCTGGGGGGGCAAGCCAGAACGGCCAGTTTCAAGCGCCGTCAGGGTTGGTTCAATAATAGGAATTCCGGCCTCAGGCCCAACTGAGGCAGCATAGTTTAAAGAATTTCTCCTTAAAAAGTTGTGGAGAACACAGCAACACAGGATGATGTGATTGAGTTTATATTCCGCCATGTGTATCGGTGTAAGAAATAGGCAAAACCGGCTGGCCATTATTCCAAACGTGTTCTCCACCAACTCTTCTGGCTCTAGCCAGCTGGTAATTAAAAACCCTCTGGTCCGGGATGAGGGTCCTCATAGGGAATGGCTGCATAAGATGGTCCCCCAGTGCAAACGCTTCATCCGCAACGAAGATGAATGGGAGTCCTTCCGCATTGTCTTCTGGAGGTGGCAAGCCCAAGCTGCCATTCTGGGCGATTACTCCACCATGCCAGAACTCGGTCTGGGCGATTACTCCACCATCCGACACCTGGCCATTCTTCCCCACGTCCACATACAGGAACTCGTAAGTAGTCGACACCACCGCCAACATCACAATACTATTGAACCCCTTGTAATTATAATAGTATGACCCCGAGTTGGGGGGTGGGACTATGTGGATGTGTTTCCCATCAATTGTCCCTACACAGTTGGGAAAGTCCCACCCTGGGCAAAGTGGAAGGCCACAGTCTGCCATTCCTGTAGCGTGGAAGGATACTGTGGAGTCAAACAAGAAAAAAAAATGTGTCATTTTGCACATAAACATTGAAAGCAGATTAAACACAAACATTCTTGGCCAACATCAGTATAACATTTATTTTATGGAGTATTTAAAGACAAAAGTATAAGGTCCACCTATCAGATTCCTCACACCCTGTGATGGCCCATTGTAAAAATTTTAGGGGGGGGACATGTTTTGGACAGGTAACCCTCTCAACTTCATTGAGAGATGAATGCCTAAATAATGTGTATTACTTTGGCCAGCCCCTCCTTACTTACACTATTGCCAGCCCACTGGACAGGTAAGAAGTGTCATAATACAAAAATATGAATACACACTGTATAAATTGGAGCACAATTTTAACATTCTGTAATTACCTATCAAGATAATAATAGGATCCAAAAACTTTAAACAGTACCATTTGAAAGTATTCAGGCAGGCCCTTGCATTACATGCTTTGGGGAATTCATACAGAAATCTGACCACAAAAAAGGTAGGTATAGTGTGTATGGGTTCGGCAAAGTCAGCAGATAGAGGATTGGTATCGGTTGACCTAGCGGTTGGGGGGAGGGAGGGTTCCAAATGAGTTTGGGACCCAAAAAAAAGCCTCTGGCACTCTGCCAGAATTTAAGGACACAAATAAGATTTTTACACATTTTAGGGGGTTTTTAGGGTAAAGCACTACTATGGAGCTGACAAAATACATTGTTAAGTGACTAGGCGAGGTGGATATGGGCCCAGGAGAGCATGCTGGGGAGGTAAGTGAAGGCAAATATGCATTAAGGACAAAAAAAACAAAAAAAAACGATTAAACATTCCAGCATGCATGAGGACAAAGGGGACATTCACAGCATATTACAATCATGGTAATTAGGGAATGATGAAAGAAATACAATACTTTAGCAAACATTAAATACAATAAAATGTGATGCTAAAGGAAAAATCTTACCTTAATATAGTCCTTCTGCAGGACCTGGATGATGGCAGAACAGGTCTCTGGGATAATGATCCCCAGAGCCTGGGGGGGGGATGCCTGTCGAGAACTTGAGATCCTGCAGACTTCTCCCCATCCCCAAGTACCGCAACGTGGTGACTAGCCTCTGCTCCGGAGTGATGGCTTGCCGCATGCAGGTATCCTGCCTGCTGATATAAGGGGTCAGCAAAGCCAACAAACGGTGAAAAATGGAGTTCGTCATCCGGAGAAAGTTCCTGAAATCGTCAGGATTATTCTCACGGATCTCACGGAGCAAAGGCATGTGACAGAATTGGTCACGCTGGAGCAACCAACTCTTGGTCCATGAACCCCTCCCGCCCCTGTTCATGGACTGGGCTTGTGTTAAAGTAAGAACCCCAACACCAAGCCCCCGCACAGCACGAACTCTACGATGAGTACGTACACGCAACATGGCTTCAAAACGGTCGGCTGGTCAGAACGAAGTAACAGAACGCACTGAAGAACAGCAAGACCTTTGAAGAGCGACCTGAAAATCAGTAACGAACGGACAAGAACACACTGAATAAACCAATGGGAACTCACTGCACGCACTGAAGACCAGATACAAAACCACAAACTGAACAGCAGTAAAACAATTTGAAACCCACGAGTCTGAAAAAGCACGAATCATCTCTCACCAAACTTTTACTAACACGAGATTACCAAAAGGAGCCCAAAGGGTGCCGTGCTTGGTATTTAACTGCCCTTTTATAGTCTCATCATACTTGGTTTACGTTACCACGTTCTTGACGTTCGGAAATTCCGACAACTTTGTGCGACTGTGTGTATGCAAGACAAGTTTGAGCCAACATCCGTCGGAAAAAATCCGATGGATTTTGTTGTCGGAATGTCCGATCAATGTCCGATCGTGTGTACAGGGCATAACATGACTCCGATCATCAAACAAATTTTATTATAACACATAGATAACCCAAGTAAATACAAAATGATTAAACCAAATTGTACACACGCTGCGCTTATCAAAATAAAAAATAAAAAATTTCCACTAAAATATTAATAAAGTGATATTGTGCTTAACATATACAAAATCTATTAATACTATACTATACGTTAATGTGCAATAAATTTCAATGAATGAATAAATAGGTAAAAGTGCTCCAATAAGCCTGTGTATTGCAAATATTCCACAAAGCTTGTGCAATTTTCAAACATTAATAGATAATTCAACACAAACATCCATGCAATTTAGTGTTGCATCCAAGCATATCAGTACTGCATCTATGCAATATGGTGTTAGTGCAATGTTCGAACAATAAAAAGTTAAAAGATACAAAAAAATGCATCCATGCGATTTGGTGCTACATCCATGTGATTCTATGCAATTCAGTGCTGTGTTGCTGTGCAATGATTAAATTAACAGTCCAATTTAGTGTTGCATCCATGCATTTCAGTGCTGCATCTATGCAATATGGTGTTAGTGCAATGTTCAAACAATAAAAAGTTAAAAAATACAAAAAAAGCATCCATGCGATTTGGTGTTGCATCCATGTGATTCTATGCAATTCAGTGCTGTGTTGCTGTGCAATGATCAAATTAACAGTCCACAGATCTTCCACAATCCATTCATGTGTTATGGTGAACACAAACTAAAGTGCTGTGCGCTCATATGAATGCTCCCCCCCAGGTGATAGCCCCTCACCTTAGGGCGTGCGACCTTGCAATTAAGCTTGGTCAGAATGCGCCTTAGAACCTCTCTGGGTTCGATGTTAAATGCAGGGTCCTGGATAGATTTGCACTGGTGCCTCTGTTCCTCACAGCAGTCCGGTTTGTACCTCAATATATCAACATAAAAAGGACTTCATGGTGCAGTATGTACTAAATTTAATAAAATCATAAACAAATCCCGCAATGGGTACTCACAGTAACAATGCGCCTAAGGGCGCCACACTAAAACAGCAGAGACAAACGGGCAACAGCGGCCGGTATGGGGTGGCGTGCTAATCTGTCCCAACAGGTTGTATGTATAACGTTCCGTCCTGTCCCCTTCCCCTATGCGTGTTCGATACAAGGGGTATTTCGTATCTTCATCAGGGGATGGCCAGATATTCTCCTTTAGGATTTTCTGGTAGAGCTCAGAATTCATGGTTTCATCAATTATGGTAAGTTGTCCAGGTCCTGAAGCTGCAAAGCAGCCCCAGACCACCATGCTACAATCACCATGTCTGACTGTTGGTATGATGTTCTTGTTATGAAATGCTGTATTTGTTTTACGCCAGATGTAACGGGATGCACACCTTCCAAAAAGTTAAATTTTTGTCTCATCAGTCCACAGAATTTTTGCCTAAAAGTCTTGAGGATAATCAAGATGTTTTTTGGTAAATGTGAAATGAGCCTTTGTGTTCTTTTTGGTCAGCAGTGGCTTTGTCCTTGGAACTCTCCCATGGATGCCATTTTTGCACAGTCTCTTATTGTTGAATCATGAACACTGATCTTACCTGAGGCAAGTGAGGCCTGTAGTTCTTTAGATGTTGTTTTGGGTTCTTATGATCTCCTGGATGAGTCCTCGTCATGCTCTTGGAGTAATTTTTGTAGGCAGGCCACTCCTGGGAAAGTTCACCATTGTTCCAAGTTATCTCCATTTTTGGATATTGGCTCCTCCCATGGTTCACTGTGGAGTTCCAAAGCCTTAGAAATGGTTTTGAAATCCTTCCTAGACTGAAACATGTACATTACTTTGTTTCTAATCTGTTCTTGAATTTTTTTAGATTGTGACATGATGTGTGGCTTTTGTGATTTTTTCCCTTAATAAATGAAATAATAATTTAAAAACTGCATCTTGAATTTACTCGGGTTATCTTTGAGTAATCTTAAAATTTGTTTGATGATCTGAATTAAGGATGAGCTTTATGTTCGGGTCGAACATGAGTTCGCCTCGAACATCGGGTGTTCGCTCGTTTGTCAAAAAACAAATATTATGGGGCGTTCACGGCAAATTTGAGTGCCGCGTAATGCCCAATAATGCACTGCGAGATCGTAGTGCATTGTTGTATGATGATGGGCCAAAGCATGCACCATGACCTGCATGCTTTGGCTAATCCCAGCGCCCTCAGCTAAGAGAGCCATAATTGGCCAAAGGCAGGGTGCCTTTGGCCAATTATGGCTCAGGGGGACTAAGTCCACGCCCCACACTATATAAGGCTGCCTGCACGTCGGCCCTGTGTAGTGTGTTGTTGGCGTGGACGGAGAGAGAGTGTGACTTTGGGTTTGATTGAGCAAGCAGGTTATTCAGTTAGCTGCAGTGTATTTAATATATATATATATATATATATATATATATATATATATATATACATATATATATATATATATATATATATATATATATATATATATATATATATATATATATACACACACTGCACCCAGTGTAGCCAAGCCTACATCTGACTGCAGGCTATTCCTGGTGTACTTTTTATAATATACTTCAGGCAGGCAGGTTATTCAGTTAGCTGCAGTGTATTAAAAATATATATACAGTCAGTCTCGTGTGTGTATATATACATATATATATATATATATATATATATATATATATATATACACACACACACACACACTGCATCCAGTGTAGCCTATATCTGACTGCAGGCCATTCCTGGTGTGCTTTTTATAATATACTTCAGGAGGTGTACACAGTACACAGTACCGTGCACCCATAGTGCAGTTGCTACTACTTTTCTGGTGGTGTACACAGTACACAATACAGTGCACCCATAGTTGTTATTACACTTCTGGTGGTGTACACAGTACCGTGCACCCATAGTGCAGTTGCTACTACTTTTCTGGTGGTGTACACAGTACACAATACAGTGCACCCATAGTTGCTATTAGACTTCTGGTGGTGTACACAGTACCATGCACCCATAGCGCAGTTGCTACTACTTTTCTGGTGGTGTACACAGTAGACAATACAGTGTAGTGTGGTTTTGCTAAACAAAATTTACAGCATGTCCGGAAGGCCACCAAGGAGAGGCAGACACTCACTGGCCACTAAAAGAGGGCAAGCAGGCTCTGTGTCTACAGTCAACAGTGCTGGTTGTGGACACGATGCATCCTCAGCGTGGGGCACGCTTGTCCTTCTTTTTTGCAGCTGGCCGTGTTATTGAGCCACAACATGCAGAAGAGTTGGTAGAATGGCTAACAAAGCTGTCATCATCCTCCGTTACCCAGGCTCAGAGTAGTTTGCCTGCCAATGCAGCTGCCAAAGCATCCTATTCCATCGGCTTCATGTCAACAGTCACTCCTTCCCTAGCCCCACCATCATGCACAGAGGAGTCCCCCGAACTATTCGACCACAGTGTCGGGTATATGCTGCAGGAGGATGTGCAGTGATTTGAAGGCTCCGATGATGGTACCCAGGTTGAGGAAGGGAGTAACGTGAGCCTAGAGAGAGGAGGTGCCCAAGAAGGACAAGAAACTGGCAGTCATGTTCCCCCAGCTGCAGCATACTGCCAAGTTTGCTCCAGTGATGAGGAGGTAGGGGATGATGAGTTCACTGACTCTACTTGGGTGCCTGATAGAAGAGAGGAGGAGGAGGCACATCTCCAGTGAGGCAGGACGCCCTCCAGGGGGCAGCTTAAGAGCAGCCACCCTATTGCATCACACCGCAGAGCTAAGAGGGTGCAGAGCGCTGCTGACTCCCCGCATATTTTGAAAAGTTCTTTGGTGTGGGCCTTTTGTGACACGTGTGCAGCAGATCGCACCGTTGCTGTTTGAAACATATGTCTGAAGCGTATCAAGCGTGGCCAAAGCAGCAGCCGCTTGGGCACCACATGCTTGACCAGACACATGATGACCTCCCATGCAGTCCGTTGGCAACAGCACTTAAAAGACCCATATCAAAGAACAAGGCGGACCTCTCCTTGCGCCTTATCAGCTGGGATCTCCAACCCCACTATACTTCCAGTCCTCTCAGAAACCTGCACTGAGAGGAATGAAGGTATAGAAATAGGTGTACCAAGTACTTGCGGCCAATCTGCTATCGGTATACCAACATCCGATTTTAGCAGGCAAATTTCCCTACCCCAGTTGCTAAACCGTCAAAAGAAATTCCATCCCAGCCATCCACATGCTCAGCATCTGAATGCTAGCTTGGCCAAATTGCTAGCACTGCAACTGCTGCCTTTTCAGCCGGTAGACTCTGCCCCCTTTTGTGAATTTGTGGAATGTGCGTTACCTCAGTGGCATGTTCCCAGATGCCATTTCTTTTCATGGAAGGCCATTCCAGCTCTCTATCAGCATGTGGAAGGCAATGTCTTGGCCTTGTTGGACAGGGCAGTCAACAGTAAGGTGCATATTACCGCTGACTCATGGTCCAGCAGTCATGGACAGGGATGTTATCTTTCTTTCATGGCGCACTGGGTAACTCTGCTGGCAGCTGGGAAAGATGCAGGACAGGGTTCAATATTGTTGGAGCTTGTTCCACCACCACGCCTCCAAAATGCTAGTGGTGATTCTGCCACAGCTCTCTCCTCCACCCCCTCCTCTTCCTCTGCAGATTTGTCCTCTGAACCAGCGGTGCTCCATAGGCGTTCAAGGGGCTATGCAAGCACGCAGGCAAAAAGATGCCATACGGTGCTTGAATTGGTCTGCTTAGGGGACAGGAGCCACACTGGGGCAGAGATTCTGTCAGCTCTGCAGGGGCTGGCTAAGAGGTGGTTGACGCCACGCCAGCTTCAGCCAGGAATGTTGTATGCGACAATGGCACCAACCTCCTCTCCACCCTCTGACAGGGACACTTGACCCATGTTCCCTGTTTGGCCCACGTCCTAAATTTGGTGGTCCAGCAGTTCTTGAGCAGGTACCCGGGCTTCCAGGATCTCCTGAGGCAGGCCATGAAAGTCTGTGGTCATTTCCGCCGGTCATACAATGCAAGTGCTTGGCTGGCTGACCTTTAAAGGGAATGCAACCTGCCCAAGAACCGCCTCATTTGTGACATGCCCACCAGGTGGAACTTAACATTGGAAATGCTGCAGAGGCTGCACACCCAGCAGAGGGCCATCAATGAGTACCTGTGTGAGTATGGCACCAGGCCTGGGTCAGGGGAGCTTGGCTTTTTTTTCGCCATGCCAGTGGCTACTGATCAAGGCTGCATGCACTGTCCTGTCACCATTTGAGGAGGCCACGAGGATGGTGAGCAGTAACCATGCATGCATCAGTGATAATGCCCCTCTTGTCTTCCTGTTGGAGCACACTCTTCGTGGAATAATGGACAGGGCACTTGAGGCAGAACAACGGGAGGAAGAGGAGGACTTCCTTACCACTCAAAGCCCCCTTTAACCAGATAGTATTCCTGCGGGCCTGCCGATCACACAGGAAGAAGAAGAGGAGGAGGATTGTGTCAGCATGGAGGTGGAGGATAACACTCAGCATCAGCAGCAGTCTTCAAGGTATCATTTTCAGTCCCCAGAAACCCATGGAATTGTACATGACTGGGAGGGGGTGGTTGCAGATCATGTGATCCTTAGTGACCCAGAGGACTCAGGATCTAATGCCTCTGCAAACTTACGCTGCATTGCCTCCCTGATCCTGCAAAGCCTGTGAAAGGACCTTCGGATTCGTGTGATCAAGGAGAGGGATCACTACTGGCTGTCAACCCTTCTTGATCCACGTTACAAGAAAATACAGAAAATATGCAGAGGAATTGGCCCCGAGATTCGTAGCAGCTTATAATTCACTACGAGATGGGATGCAAATCCCAATAGAAACAGTACTAGCGCATAGAACAGTGATTCCGAAAGAGGGGAAAGATCCCTCCCAATGTTCTAGTTACCGACCTATTTCACTGCTGAATGTGGATTTAAAAGTATTTACAAAGATTTTAGCCACGAGACTGCTAGATTATATCCCAGGTCTAATCCATCCAGACCAGGTGGGATTTACCCCGGAGAGGAAAGGAAGAGAGAATACATAGAGGATGGTGAACACGATCTACCTTGCAAAGGCAGCAAAAACCAATGGTGATAATCTCTGCGGACGCGGAAAAAGCCTTTGACAGGGTAGACGGGATTTTTTTAAAGGCGGTACTACAACATATAGGCTTAAGGGAGGGGATGATGAAATGGATTTCTAATTTATATTCTACACTAAGTGCTAGAGTAAAGATAGATGATAGAACATCGGAGCCCTTCCTTATTCAAAATGGAACACGACAGGGGTGCCCTCTTTCACCACTGATTTTTATTTTGACAATAGAACCTTTCCTAAGGAAAATACGGGCTGGTGTGAATATTAAGGGGATAAAAATAAAGGAAGAAGAACAGAAACTTGCGGCGTATGCGGACGATTTAATTTTCTTCGTAACTTCTCCAATCATATCTCTCCCATCCTTGTTGATGGAACTGCGTGAATATGGGAAAATATCTAATTTTAAAGTAAATTACGGGAAATCTGAAGCAATGGGGATAGAAATAAAGGCGCCCCTTTTACAGTTGGTAACCACACAATTCGGATTTAGTTGGACCAACTCGTATATAAGCTATTTAGGGACGAAAATATGAAAAAAAATCTGAAGGAATTATTTGAGCTTAATTACATACCAATGACTAAACAGATCAAACTGGATTTGTCGAGATGGGATAAAGAGATTTTTACATGGTTCAGGAGAACAAATATTATTAAGATGAATGTGATGCCAAGACTTCTGTATTTAATACAGACCTTGCCAATTAAAATTCCTCCAAGCTTTTTAAGAGATCTTAGATCAAGATTTCTGAAATTTATCTGGGCTGGGAAACCAGCAAGAGTACGTAGAACTATACTATCACTACCTAAAGGAAAAGGAGGGATAGGGCTTCCAGATCCAATAAGATACCAAGAGGCTTCACATTTAACCAGAGTGATGGAATTGTGTGGACTTAGAAATAAGAAACCCTGGATACAGACAGAACAGGCAGCAACAGATATCCCATTGGAAGGATTAGTATGGATACCAGAAACTGAGTTGCCAGCTGAATTGAGGAAACACCCAACAATAGGCGTAACTCTGCAGATGATCAAAAAGATTTTCAAAAAAACGGCAATCTCGACAAATCCTAGTCTAATTCTCCCGGTTCTGGGGACACCAATATTTCAGCCAGGAATGACAGACCCCAAGTTCAGAGCAATACGACTTAGAGGTTTCAGCAGGATCATACATTTTTCAAGGGACAATCGTTTATTAGTAAAAAGAGAAATTGAAAGAGAAATAGCTCCTGAATTAGATTTTTTTAGAATGATGCAGCTAGAAGCGTTTATTAAATCAAAATCTAATATGTATACAGAAGTAAGAGCATTGACCGAGTTTGAGGATATGTGTTTGAAGGGAGAAACAATGAGACATCCATTGTCCTATTCCTATACTGTATTGACGGGAATAGAATCGCCTCAGGAACTAACTTTTCTACAAACGTGGGAGAGAGACTTAGGGACATCATTCTCCCAAGAACAGAAGAATAGGATCTTAGTATTTAATCAAAAGGCATCAGTAGCAAGCAGATATCAGGAGGGGGGATATAAAATCCTTACCAGATGGTATAGGACGCCGAATGTGCTACATCGGATTTACCCCCAGGTGTCAGAGGTATGTATGTTGGAGATGTCATGAAGAAGAAGGGACAGTTCTACATATCTTCTGGGAATGTACGAGAATAAGAGAGTTCTGGGAAATGGTTGCAGAAACTACTAAAACAATAACAGGATTCTCCTTGGGAAATAATCCGGCAACTTTTTCATTCATAGATTTCCCGTTATCAGTGGAAAAATTTAAAAACTCGCTGCTGAGACACCTTTTAACAGCAGCTAGGGCATGTATCCCTGCTCTATGGAAAAAAGACAGCTCTCCAACTAGGGCACAATGGTTGGCCAGAATTGCAGAAATACAACAAATGGAAAATCTTACTTTGACAATGAAAGACCAAGATGAGAAGTACCAGACAACATGGGCCCCATATTTGGACTATAGGGAGAGAATTGACTGAAGTGGGGAGAGATGGAGGGTAGGGGAGAGAGGGAGGGGTCGAGAGGAGTTCTTTTTTTTTTTTTTTTTTTTTTTTCATTACTCCGGGATAGGGAGGGGGTAAAAGGGGGATTTTTTTTTATTATTTTTTTTGGAGCAATGGGTTAATAGTAGAAAAAGGGAATTCACAAGGAATTAAAGTGTCAATTAAAGGTAACATATGATGTGCAGATGAATAGATTTACTTAAGACGTATTAAGCTGGCACTATATGAGTGCAATGAATTGTATTGTGAAACCCATGAAAAAAAAAGAATTAAAAAAAAAAAAACAAGGGTAAGGTTGCAGAACTTATCCAGCCTTCACAGAGGAAGCAGAGGATGAAACATCTTCGGAGGCCTTGCGGAAAGGTTTGTGCAATGCGTTTCCAAAGCCTGGGAGGTTACATTTCCTGGTGCTGGACAACGTGTTGCTGAGGCTTCGTTCAGTCACAGAAAGAGCAGTGGAGAAGGTGGCCGGCTGACCGATGCCTTCAGACAATTCTTCAGTCCTCAGCGCCAAGGTCTGATCGCTTCCAGCAACCATTGCCAGCATCTGAATTAGATGGTGCAGGAATATCTAGGGGCAAGATCAGACTTGGAGACCTTTCCAACAGAACATCCACTGGGTTATTGGGTCTTGACGATGGACCACTGGCCAGAGCTTGCTCAATATGCAATTGAGCTACTGGCCTGTCCTGCATCCAGCGTCCTTTCTTCCTCCTTTCTTCCTCCAGCAGCACATTCAGTGCTGCTGGAGGCTTTGTAACCGATCACAGAGTGCGCCTGTCCACAGACTCTGTTGAATGGCTCACATTCATAAAAATGAATCAGTCTTGGATCACCAGCTACCAAGCACCTGATGCTGATGTATTAGATTGATTTTTCTATGGATGTGGGAATCCCTTGAAGACTGCCTATGCTGAGTGACTATCCTATTATGCTGAGTGACTATCCTATTCCTCCTCAATGATCATGCTGATAGCTTGTAATAACATTTTTGGTTCTGGGCGCCGCCACCAGTGCCTAAGGCCCAATTTTTCTGCCCCTGTTTAACAAGGGCATGTAATAGCAATTTTTGATCAAATATTTCCCAGCAGGGCTCGTTCCTGCATTCAACAAGAGTATCTGTGAGGGGTTGCAGTGTTGTGGCACCACCACCACTGCCTAAGGCCCAATTTTTCTACCCCTGTTTAACAGAGGCGTGTAATTATAATTTTTGATCTAATATTTCACAGCAGGGCCATTCCTGTGCTCAACAAGAGTATCTGTGAGGCTTTACAGTGTTGTGCCACCACCACCACTGCCTAAGGCCCAATTTTTCTGCCCCTGTTTAACAGGGGCATGTAATTACAAATTTTGCTATAATATTTCACAGCAGGGCCCATTCCTGCACTCAACAAGAGTATCTGTGAGGCTTTACAGTGTTGTGCCACCACCACCACCTAAGGCCCAATTTTTCTGCCCCTGTTATCAGGGGCATGTAATTACAATTCTTGATATAATATTTCACAGCAGGGCCCGATCCAGCGCCCACCAAGAGTAACTGTGAGGGCTTACAGTGTTCTGGTACCACCAACACCTAAGGCCCAATTTTAAACAGAGTAAAAGGGGCAGGCCGTATAGTATATACAGGAGTGTGACAGACCTAACCAGGACAGAGGCTTTTGGAGGGGACTGAATGCAAGCCTCTTGCCCACCGATTATGGGCCCTGGCTTTTGGGGGAATGGTGCTCTCTGTGAGCTGTATGCCTGGGGACCCTGGGGTTGGTGTTACTTTGGATTCAGGTCCATGTTCCCCCAAGACACACAGACTCTGGGAACCCTTTATATGCCATATTAGAATAGTGACTGATTCATACTGTTGGGACTCCTACTGTTAGATGCTAATGTCATCAATTCCAGCTACCTGTCTATTGTCTGCTATAATGTGTTTATTATAAATAAGTCTAGTGTGGCTCTAAGAGTCTTTACACCCATTCTTGTTTGTGTTAATTAACTTTGCTGCTCTGTGAAGCTCGGTGACCACAAGTCTGGTCAAAAGGTCATATCTCTTAGTTACCTAGGCTGTATAAAGGATTACATAATTCGCTCATGTTAATTAGGTTAGGTTTTAGTCATCCTGCTGTATATATTTGTGTGAGATCTCAAATAAAAGATTACTCCTGATGTACTCCAAGACTGGTGTTGTCCTGTTCTTGGGGGTTCCTATAGCCAGATCCATTGGACTTGTGTTCCAGGACTTAGGAAGCGGTATACTGACGGAAGCACTCAAGCGGAGTGTGGGACGTTCCCTTACATTGGTGGCAAGCAGTGGGAATCTTCCTGCAATCTGGGACATCCAAACCTCCACCTGGATCCAAGATCAGGATAGCAGACTTCGGTCACCCCAGCGAAGATATGGACCTGGCATCAGAGTTTCTGGGGCTGCTGCGGATCATCCTTTCAGCATACTCCAGGACTGTGTCTGAGGATGAATGCCTGGAGCTTAGGCAGAAAATTCTGGTGGAGCTCTGGATTGGAGCCCTCCAGCTCGCTGGTATAAAACAGGACAAGTGCTTTCCAACCCAAGAGCAATGGGCCAGTGACCAACGGGCATTGCAGATGGCATTCCTGGGAGAGCGACCCCAGGAGCAATGGGTGACTGAGTTGGACAGGCTGGTCCAGCAGGAGCTAGAGCTGGACAATCATTATCGGGCTCTGCAATGGCACGCAGAGCAGGGATATTTAGTGGAGACAACAGAATTGTCTCCACTAATATCCAGAGGGATATGACTTTGGATGCCCTGGATTGTTGTATTGCTGTGGGAGAGCCTTACAGATTGTTTTGTGTTTGGCGGTGAAGGGAAACCTACCCTTGAGGACCTGCGAGAATATAGAGAGGCTATGCTCGGTCTTGCAGGGGTCTCAGAGCTTAAACCTGATCTGGACCATTTGCTAAGGAAGAAACAGCATCTGGAAAGGGCATAAAGGAAACTGCTAGAACACGTTTAGCAGCATGCCAGAGAATCGGCAGTGGAAACTCCGGAGATTGCCGTCCCCAAACCTGAAGTGCTGACAACAGGGCAGAACTCTGCTTACCTCTGCCCAGCAAAACTGACAGGGACATGTGATTTTCTGCCAGCAGCATCTATGGAGTTACAACAAACTTCTCCAGCTGAAGATCTGGTAACTGTACCGAGGGTCCAACACTTTTAGTAATTCCAGAGACTGGGGATTTAATAGACATTTCTGTAGAAGAGGAATCACCTAGCAAACCCCCAGTAGAAGTGCTGACAACCGGACAGAGGGTCCAAGACCTCTGCCCCACACCTGAAGCAATTCTGGAGGCCCAGGGGGAGGAGGTGGCAGTCTATCACAAGCTGCAGATCAGGAGCCAAGGAGAGAATGCAGTCGTCACCTCACAACTGCAGCTTGATCTGGTGTCGGTGGATGGGCCTGTGGTCTCCACTAACAGAAAACCAGCAGAAGTGCTGGCAACCGAACAGAGTTCTACCAACCTTTGCCCAGCACCAGCAATAACTGCGGAGTTCCAGGGAGCTGGGGCAGTCGGCCTCTCTCCCCAACAGTTAGCTGGAGCAGATGATGTAGGGAAGCTCCTACGCCCAGCTGAACTGCTGGCAACGGAACAGAGTGCTGCTGGCCCCTGCCCTCCACTAACAAATGATGGATTTCCTGTAAAAGTGGATGGGACTTCAGTCTCCACCTGTCTACCCCAGGGGTGGTAGGCAGTCGGCCCAGATCCCCAACAGCATGACGGAGTGAGCCCAGTCACCCTGTCTTCTCTGCAGCAGCTGAATGGACTCCAGGGAGAAGGGCCAGTCCAGGCCTGTCCCCAGTGGTGGGCATGTTCTCTGAGAGAGGCAGAGGTTGGCTGGGTGAGTATAGCTTTGTTTGGAACAATTTGTTTGGGGTACTGTGTGGGTACAGGCATTAGAGGACTAGAACTATGGACTAACTTCAGAGTCAACCCGTCTAGGGTCTCCTCCTGTGTTAGTCTTCTGCCGAAAGGGGAGAAATGTGACAGACCTAGCCAGGACAGAGGCTTTTGAAGGGGACTGAATGCAAGTCTCTTGCCCACCGATTATGGGCCCTGGCATTTGGGGGAATGGTGCTCTCTGTGAGCTGTATGCCTCAGGACCCTGGGGTTGGTGTTACTTTGGATTCAGGTCCATGTCCCCCCAAGACACACAGACTCTGGGAGCCCTTTATATGCCATATTAGAATAGTGACTGATTCAAACCGTTGGGACTCCTACTGTTAGATGCTAATATCATCAATTACAGCTACCGTAATAAGTCTAGTGTGGCTCTAAGAATCTTTTCACCCATTGTTGTTTGTGTTAATTAACTCTGCTGCTGTGTGAAGCTCGGTGACCACAAGTCTGGTCAAAAGGTCATATCTCTTAGTCACCTAGGCTGTATAAAGAATTAGATAATTAGCTCATGTTAATTAGGTTAGGTTTTAGTCATCCTGCTGTATATATTTTTGTGAGATCTCAAATAAAAGATTATTCCTGATGTACTCCAAGACTGGTGCTGTCTAGTTCTTGGGGGTACCTATAGCCAGATCCATTGGACTCGTGTTCCAGGACTTAGGAAGCGGTATACTGACGGAAGCACTCAAGCGGAGTGTGGGATGTTCTGTCACAAGGAGGTCCCCTATTTTCAAACATCCAACTTACAAACGACTCCTACTTACAAACGGAGGAAGACAACAGGAAGTGAGAGGAAATCTACCCCTAAGAAGGGAAATTCTCTCCTGTAAGAGTTAATATGGGAAAAAGGTGTCTCCACTGATGCTTTATCACCAATCCTTGTTTCCCTAATAACCCAAAATTTTCAAAATCCAATTGTCGTTGGGACAAAAAAGTGAGGTGAAATCTTCTGAACAGGGGCACAGACAGCAAAACAATTGTTACAGGGGTGATAACCCTTCCCTATGTTATCCAAAAAGCTTAAAAATATATTTTTTGGCTGGAGCTACACTTAAAAAATGTATCTGTTCCAAATTACAAACAGATTCAACTTAAGAACAAACCTACAGTCCCTACTTGTTTGTAATCTGGGGACCGCCTGTATACTGCTGTTCAGAGTATATAGGGCCTGGGGGCCCCACGCCTTTTTTTTTTAATTTGGGTGCGGGGTTCCCCTAATATCTATACCAGACCCAAAGGGCCTGGTAATGGGGGGGTGGGGACCCATGCCGTTTTCCTTAATGATATTCATCTATATTGCCGGGACCCGACAATACATTACAGCCGCAAGCAGCTTTAAATTACTTTTATTCCTTTAGAAATGTCATTTTGCTGCAGGGTTCTAAACACAGGAAAAATTCTCCACTTTACAGGCATACCATAGTCACCCCCCCAGGCACGATATTTAAAGGAATATTTCACTTTTATTGTTTCACTTTAGGCATTATTAAATTCACTGCTCCTGAAAAAATGGCCATTTTTTAATTTTTTTTTTGCTTTGATACATATCCCCTGGGGCAGGACCCGGGTCCTCAAACACTTTTTATGACAATAACTTGCATATTAGCCTTTAAAATGAGCTTTTTTGATTTTTCATGTTCGGGTCCCATAGACTTTAACGGTGTTCGCACAAACTTTTTGTCAGTTCGCATGTTCTGCCGCGAACCGAACCGGGGGAGGAGTTCAGCTCATCCCTGATCTGAATCATTTAAGTGTGAGAAATATGCAAAAAATCAGGAAGGGGGCAACTACTTTTTCACACAACTGTATCTGTAACTAAGATCAGTGCCCTTGACACACGTCATCACTCCCATATAATGTCCTTTTAACATCTTTACCCTAGAGATTTAACAATGCGCACCTTTAACCACGCAACTTGAACATTTATTACCTGTCCCAGAATTATTGGCAAGACAGTTATTGAAATATGTAAATTAGAACAGGGTTATTTCACAAACTATCACACCCCCATTACGTTGTGGATCATAAATCAATCAATCGATCAATCACACATTTTATTACACCATGGTGATAATAAAGGAACAGAGTTAGAATGAATGAGTTACCCCTATGGTTATAAATGCTGGGCTATGCTCCAGACACTTGTTAAAACTAAGGAACAGTGGCATAAACTACCAGGGTCACAAAGGTCGCAGTTGTAACTGAGCTCCGGTGTTCCGCCTCTGTGGGGGGGCCCCAAGACCCTGGACTGTGGTTCCACGGCAGGGCTGCTGGCTTCAGTTGTTAGCAGAGCGTGCCTGTTACACTCTCTGTTACACTGCACAGAGCCAGCACTGGCAGCTCCCCTCCCCCCCCCCACACAGATGGGAGAGGAGAGAGAGAGCTGGATCTGCTCCTCCTACCGCCCCTCTCCTTATGTGTGTGCCCATGGCCCCATCCACACTCCAATCCCCGGCAGCACTGTGATCAGAAAGGGGATGAGTTGGCCGAGAAAGCTCAGCAGCCAGCAACTACATTGTTGAGGAAGCATGCAGACTGCCTGAGCCTCCTTCCTGGGGTGAGTGAGCTCACCATCCATGGTGACCAAAGTGCCCCCCCCTTCTTTCTCCTGCCTCTGAATACACTAATGTAAGGGGACTCAGATGTAAGTAGGGGCTTTGGTGAGCAGAGACCCTCTTACATTAGAGTTCCCCTTCACACTAGAGTCTGCAGCATTCCCTCTTCCATCAGAGTCCCCCTTAAATAAAGGTTCCGAGAGCACCCCTTACAATGAAGTCCACAGAGCTTTCTCTCTGATATAAGGGGGGGCTCTGCAAACTTTGATGTAAGTGGGGCTCAGTGAACTCTGATGCAAGGGGGGGCTCTGTGAACTCTGATGTAAGGAGGACTCTGGGAACCATTCTCAGTGTTCCTCCTTACATTAGAGTCCCTAGTCGTCCCTTACATCAGCAGAGTCCCCCTTACTATGTAAGGAAACTCTGCGAGTTCAGGTGTAAAGGGGAACTCTGAGAGTTCAGATTTAAAGGGGGAACACTGAGAGTTCGGATGTAAAGGGTGAACTCTGCGGACTCTGATGTAAAGGGGGAACTCTGTGGACTCTGATGTAAAGGGGGAACTCTGTGGACTCTGATGTAAAGGGGGACTCTTGTGATTAAAATAGTTAGAAATTTTATTTAATCACAAAGTATATGTATAGTGTATACTACAATAAAAATTGTTGTGCGGCGCTAAAGCGTTCAGATTTGGTTTAAAGAAAAGGTGGCAACCATACCCAACACGGCAGGAAGGGGGTCTGCTGCAGAACATGTAAAGGATCCCACTGTGGAACTGTAATAAAGGGCCCCGCAGCGGGAGTAAAGAAAGCAAAGGGCCCCGGGGCCACACGTCAGTAAGGACCCTTCATGGTTTCTATCACTGGGGCCCTGAAGGTTCTAGTTACGCCTCTGCTAGATAAGAAAGTCGCTTGGATGCATGGCCAAATGTCTAGTTGAAATGACTAACAACTACTAACCTTCTGACTTTTCTATGGTACTCCTTTGCCAATGGTATCTCTCTGTAAAAAGAGGATTTTGGATAATTAATTTATAATACATATGTTTCTTTATCATTCCATTATAGAAAGTTTATTTCATGATGAAAGTTTAGTACTAATGGTGCGGGCTTCCAGTTTTAGCAAGTCAAATTTTAAGACAAATGTGCATCATGTCAAATATTCGCATGAGTAGCATCGTCTACTTTAGCTGACATATATTTTAAGCATTAAATTGGATTTTAACCTCGTGATTATTACAATTACAGTGGCAGCAATAACAAGCATTTGAATTTGCATTGACTTCACATTAATTAGCCATTGTGACAAAATGAGCAGCAAGTCTTCTGCTAATCAAAGCTTCTTTATTCTCACTTCACTTGTGGAGTTTTTATTCAAAAATTGACCTAGTTAAGCAAAAACCTTCCCAATTATTTCCTATGTGAAAAGGGCGACACACTTAATAGCTAGTCATAACATGGTGCATTAGTGTATCTCCCTGAACCTTCCTGCCTAATTAGAACATTCTTTATACCTGTCACAGCAGCAGAAAAATAAATGTTTAATACTAAAAGTTGAGAGATAATTCCAAAATGATCTGTAGTTATTGAGGTATACTTAAACCATAAAAAATTAAAATACAGAAATTGGATTTTGGCCATACAATGAAATTTAAAGGCACGTCATTTTTTCAGCATAAATGTTTTTACTCTAGTCCTATATCTGAAACTCTATCACTAAAAAGGCAAAAAGTTCAGAGCTGCTTAGGTCGGCCATACATGATTCGTATCTTGGACGGTTTAGCAGGAACCGGCCAAGATTCAAAACTTTAATGGGCAGGCTGAATGTACCAAGTTGATGGACTGATCAACTTAGGTACAACCAGCCTGCCGGATTCCCTTGCGATTATCGCTAGCGGATGCTATAGCCGCTAGTGATAACCACTGTCTTCTCCCAGCTGGAGTTAGACTTTAATCACTTGCCTACTGGGCTCAGGCCAATTTTCAGCTACTAGTGTTGTTGCATTTTGAATGACTATCGCGCGATCATGCAATACTGTACCCAAACTAAAATTTTATCATTTATTTCACACAAATAGAGCTTTCTTTTGGTGGTATTTAATCACCGCAGGGTTTTTTTTTTTTTGCTAATAAAATCTAATAAAGTCTGAAAATTAAAAAAAAAAAAAAAACAGTTTAATAGTTTGTTATAAAATTTTGCAAACAGGTAATTTTTCTCTTTCACTGATGTGCACTGTTGAGGGTGCACTGATGGGCACTGATGAGGCAGTATTGATGGGCACTGGTGAGGTGGCACTGATGAGGAAGCACCGATAGGCGGCACTGATAAACGACACTGATGGGCACTGATTGGCAGCACTGGTGGGCACTGTTGGGACTGCACTGATATTTAGAACACTGATAATCAGTGCCCTGATTATCAGTGTACATGTCCCTTTTACACAAGCCGGTTATCAGCTCTCTTTTCCTCTCCTTATGCTGTCAGCATGAGGAAAGGAGTGCCAATAACCGGCTTCTGTTTACCTCCATGATCAGCTGTTATTGGACACAGCTGATCACGTGGTAAAGAGCCGCTGATTGGCTCTTTACCTCAATCTATGATCAGTAGTGTCCAGAGGAACTGGATGACCGCGCTGTAGCTGTCATTCGGCTATTGCATGGTCGGCAAGTGGTTAAAAAAAATCTAGAAACTCACTGCTGATTGGAGGCTTTTCTGCTACATTTCTATTCCAAAGACTCCCCTTCTTAACAGTTTAGCCTTATAAAGTAAATCTTTCCTGAGAGAAACATGGAGACTGCCATTTCTGAGATTTGTTTTGCATGTGCTAGTTGCCTGGCTGTCTAAATGACCTTTTCAAAACTTTAAATCACGCATCCAGTGAAATATGCAGATAAGAACTCCAATGTCGCGTACACACGAGCAGACTTTCTGGCAGACTTGGTCCGGCGGACCGGACTCCGTCGGATAATCAGATCGTGTGTGGGCTCCAGGTGACTTTTTTTCCCCAAAAGTCAGACGGACCTAGAAATAAAACATGTTTAAAACCTCGGCTTTCTAGCGTGCAAACTGTTCGTCTGTGTGCTAGTCCGATGGACCAAAAATGACGCATGCTCTGAAGCAAGTATAAGACGGAATCGGTCTGGTAAAACTAGCCTTCGTATTGAAGCTAGCACATTCCTCACGGTGCTAATTCAGTGATCTTTTAATACAGCGCATTCTTTTTTTCTTTATAATGCTAGAAGAATGAAGTTGTTTTGATGCTTATATTCAGAGTTCTCACAAACTTCTTTCTTCATTATTTATCCTCATGTCATGACTAATATTCTAGTTTTTAAAAGCCAGATCTGCATAAATAATGTTTACAATTCTTTTTTAGACTCATCTTTTAGAATTTTATATTTCAACAATATATATTTTCCAATTTCTTAAACATTTTTGTAAAATTCTCATGGTTTCCATTTTATATTTTTGTTGTATTTTCAAGTTACCACAATAATATTATTATCTAGTATTTTTTATGAACCTTAATGAGGTTGGTGTCCTGATATTTAGAACATTGATAATCAGTGCCCTGATTATCAGTGTACATGTCCCTTTTACACAAGCCGGTTATCAGCTCTCTCCTCCTCTCCTTATGCTGTCAGCATGAGGAAAGGAGTGCCAATAACCAGCTTCTGTTTACCTCCATGATCAGCTGTTATTGGACACAGCTGACCACGTGGTAAAGAGCCGCTGATTGGCTCTTTACCTCAATCTATGATCAGTAGTGTCCAGAGGAACTGGATGACCGCGCTGTAGCTGTCATTCGGCTATAGCATGGTCGGCAAGTGGTTAAAAAAAATCTAGAAACTCACTGCTGATTCTTTTTTAGAATTTTATATTTCAACAATATATATTTTGCAATTTCTTAAAAATTTTATAAAATTCTCGTGAATTCCATTTTATATTTTTGTTGTATTTTCAAGTTACCACAATAATATTATTATCTAGTATTTTTTATGAACCTTAATGAGGTTGGTGTCCCTTGTTAATTTGACAAAAGGCAAATTCATTTAGCACTACAAGTGCAAAAGTGCACTTGAAATTGCACTGAAAGAGCACTTGGAAGTGCAGTCGCTGTGGATCCGAGGGGCACATGCAAGGAAACTAAAAAACAGCATTTTAGCTTGCACATGATTGGATGATAAAATCAGCAGAGCTTCTCCTCATTTCAGATCTTTCCCTCAGATTTACAGCGACTGCACTTCCAACAAGTGCACTTGCAGTGCAATTTCAAGTGCACTTTGCACTTGTAGTTTGCACTTGTATTGCGAAATGAATTTGCCTTTTGTAAATAACCCCCATAGTCTTTTAGAAATGTACCTGCCTACTCACAAACAAACTGTTCCTTTGGAATAAAACCACATATAAAAAATTTTTGTGTAAAGAAAATAGCCATTTATTCTGGTTAACAAAATAAAGAGGAAGGAAACACTGGAGACACTTTTGGAATTTGTGAATCCTTTTGTCCACCAGGACACACATCAAGTCATTGGAAAACAAAATTGGGATCTTGCGGAGTCCATATAATAGGGAGCACAATCTGCGTCTTCTGTCAGACCAGACTGAAGCCAGGCAATCACTTTCGACTCTTCCGTAGAGCCTTCCCTCCACGCTTCCCGGCAGCCTTCCTTGGAGGCTGTGCCTCTGGTGGTGTACTTGTGACAGGAGGAGGGGGAGAAGGAGGAGGAGTAGGGGCTTAATTATAGATATGGCTTGTTTTAGTAAGCTGGCCCCACAACCCCTTCTGAAGGGCCTCAGAAAAAAGCCCCTCACAGAGGAGGCGTTGGTCCTTCTCCAGTTCCATCAACCTGGTGGCCAAATATGTACCATAGGCCTCTTCAGCATTGGGGGGGGGGTCACTCATGACTTTGGTTGCTTCCTGAATGAGGGCAAGTGATTGCTCCTCTATTCTGGTCATCTTCCTAGGCCTATTGGTGGGAAGGCTCCTACTGGGCCCAGCCACCTCCTGCCTGCCACTGGGCACAACCTCCTCCTCTCTACCACTGGGCACGGCCTCCTCCTGGCTGAGCTCATCCTGTGTATAAAAAAAGGGACATAGTTGTATTTTTGGCTTCATCAATTACACACAATTTTTAGCTCAAGACTTGCAAATTTAATTTTAAACCAATAGAAAAGGTTATCATTTTGACACCACCATTTTTCTAGCTGTTCACCAATATTTGAACAACATTTTTGGGCACTACTGTCTAGTGATATGTATACATAATAATATTTGTGATGAAATCATTGATTTGTAAGTAAATCAAACATTTTAGTTAACATCATTAAGATTCAGACAATCAATAATTACAAAACAAAAAGTATACCTGGCTCCCGCTGGGTGCATCCACTTCTTCAAGGATGAAAGGGCCCCGTTCTTCCTGGGACACCTCAGCTGGGGTGGAGGGAAGGGTGGAGGGAAGGGTCGAAAGTGATTGCCTGGCTTCTGTCTAGTCATCCAGAAAATGCAGTTTTGGGTAGTACCACAGCTTGGGGACATAAACCTTCTCTGCTGTTGCTCCTGATTTGAGGGACTCTTGTATCTTCTTGTGCTCCCGCCTGTACATATTCCACAAGATCTCAATTTTATTGTCCATTAACCTAATGTCTGCCTTGGGGGAATCGAGTCTTTACAAACTCCACAAGTATCACCAGTGTTGCCTGCCTTGCTTGCTTATTGAAATACAAGGGGTGCTTGACCTCCCACAGGTTTTGGTTAGCTTCATATAGGTCAATAAAATGACTCAAAAAATCTTCCTCCTTAAAGGGATTCATTTTTTCTGAAATACAATACACAAGGGAAAAACGGTAATGTCAGTCCAAACTCCCAGTATTATCTTTATCACAATATAGGGCGCACGCACACTAGGGATGAGCTTCGTGTTCGAGTCGAACCCATGTTCATCTCCAACATCGTCTGTTAGATCGTTCGCTGAATTGCAAACGATATGGGCCGTTCACGTCAAATTCGAGTGGCGCGTCACGGCCCATAATTCACTGCGGCATCGCAGTGCATTGCTGGCTGATGATTGGCCAAGCATGCACTATGACCCGCATGCTTGGCCAATCACAGCGCTTTGGCCAATTATGGCTCAGGGGGTTTAGTACACACCCCACACTATATAAGGCCACCTGCACGTCGGCCCTGTGTAGTGTGTTCCGGTGTTGAGAGACAGAGACAGAGATACAGTGTCATTTGATTTAGGTTAGATAGATTAGGCAGGACAGTCAGTCAGTTAGCTGCACTTACAGTGTTTTGTGTATATATATATATATATGCATCCGAGGTGTTGTATATGTATATATATATATATATATATATATATATATATATATATATATACACATACACACTGTATTCAGTTTAGCTAGATCCGTTCCTGTTATTATCTTCCTACTGACAGGCAGGCAGGTGTTGTTACAGTATTTCAAGAAAATTGCTGGTGTTCTTCTGATCCTATTAGCTACAGTATTTACAGTTAGTGTAGTGCGTCCTCTGCACAGTGTGCACCTAAAGCTACCTGTAGAAGATTGGTGGTGTTTTTCTGATCCTATCACTACCGCAGGCAGCTACATTATTTTTTAGTGTAGTGCGTCCTCTGCACAGTGTTCAGCTAAAGCTACAAGTCAGTGTAGTGCGACCTCTGCACGATGTTCAGCTAAAGCTACAAGTTAGTGTAGTGCGACCTCTGCACAGTGTTCAGCTAAAGCTACAAGTTAGTGTAGTGCGACCTCTGCACAGTGTTCAGCTAAAGCTACCTGTAGAAGGTTGGTGGTGTTTTTCTGATCCTATCACTACCGCAGGCAGCTACATTATTTACACGTTAGTGTAGTGCGACCTCTGCACAGTGTTCAGCTAAAGCTACCTGTAGAAGGTTGGTGGTGTTTTCCTGATCCTATCACTACCGCAGGCAGCTAGATTATTTACACGTTAGTGTATTGCGACCTCTGTACAGTGTTCAACTAAAGCTACCTGTAGAAGGTTGGTGGTGTTTTCCTGATCCTATCACTACGGCAGGTAGCTAAATTATTTACACGGTAGTGTAGTGCGACCTTTGCACAGTGTTCAGCTAAAGCTACCTGTAGAAGGTTGGTGGTGTTTTCCTGATCTTATCATTACCACAGGCAGCTACATTATTTAAACGTTAGTGTAGTGCGTCCTCTGCACAGTGTTCAGCTAAAGCTACAAGTTAGTGTAGTGCAACCTCTGCACAGTGTTCAGCTAAAGCTACCTGTAGAAGATTGGTGGTGTTCTCATACTAATAATACTACAGGCAGGCAGTTGATTTTGTTAGCTTCAGTATCAGAGTATATATATATATATATATATATATATATATATATATATATATCCCAGCTTAGTGCAGCTACATCTCACTGCAGGCCATTAGTATGTCTGGAAGGCCAACAAGGGGAGGCAGACAGTCACAAGCCAATAAAACAGGGCAAGCAGGCTCTGTGTCTAGAGGCAACATTGCTTGGCCTTTTTTTCGGCAGCTGGCTGTGTTGAGCCGCAACATGCAGAAGACTTGGTCGAGTGGATGACCAAGCCATCATCATCCTCCTCATCCTCTCTCACCCATGCTCAGGGTACTTTGTCTGGCAAAGCAGCTGCCAACGCGGCCTCTTCCCTCAGCTTAATGGCATCAGCCCCACCATGTCCTCCTGAGGAGTCCCTCGAACTGTTTGACCACAGTATCGGGTACATGCTCCAGGAGGATGCCCAGCGTTTAGAAGGCTCTGATGATGATACTGAGCTAGATGAAGGCAGTAACGTGAGCACGGACAGAGGGGGTGCCCAAGAAGGACAGCAATCTGGCAGTCATGTTCCCCCTGCTGCAGCATACTGCCAGGTTTGCTCCAGTGATGAGGAGGGAGGGGATGATGAGGTCACTGACTCAATGTGGGTGCCTGATAGGAGAGAGGAGGAGGAGGAGGAGGTGGCACATCACCGACGAGGCAGGATGCCCTCCAGGGGCCAGCCTAAGGGCAGCACACTGACTGCATCACACCTAAGAGCTCCGCATGTGCAGGGCGCTGCTGTCTCTGCGCGTTATTCCAAAAGTTCTTTGGTGTGGGCCATTTTTGAGACGAGTGCATCAGATGGCACCACTGCTATTTGCAACATATGTCTCAAGCGTCTCTTGCGTGGCCAAAATATCTCCTGCTTGGACACCACATGCTTGACCAGACATATGTTGACCTGCCATGCAGTTCATTGGCAATCGTACCTAAAAGACCCACACCAAAAAACAAAGAGGACCTCTCCTTACTCCTCATCAGCTGAGATCTCCAACCCCACTATACCTTCAGTCCTCTCTGAGGCCTGCACTGAGAGGAATGAAGGTGTAGAATTAGGTGTGTCACAGCCAAGTACTTGCAGGCAATCTGCTATCAGTACACCGACGTCAGATTGTACCAGGCAAATTTCCCTGCCCCAGCTGCTGCACCGCAAAAAGAAGTTCGCTCCCAGCCATCCACATGCCCAGTGGTTGAATGCTAGCTTGGCAAAATTGCTAGCACTTCAACTGCTGCCTTTTCAGTTGGTAGACTCTGCCCCTTCCGTGAGTTTGTGGAATGTGCGGTTCCTCAGTGGCAGGCTCCCAAACGCCACTTTTTCTCACGGAAGGCGATTCCGGCTCTCTACTGGCATGTGGAAGGCAATGTCTTGGCCTCGCTGGACAGGGCGGTCAGCGGTAAGGTGCATATTACCGCTGACTCATGGTCCAGCAGGCATGGACAGGGACGTTACCTAATTTTCACAGCGCATTGGGTGACTCTTCTGACAGTTGGGAAGGCTGCAGGACAAGATGCAGTAGTGTTGGAGGTTGTTCTGCCACCACGCCTCTAAAATGCCACTACTAGTGATTCTGACACACCTCTCTCCTCCACCCCCTCCTCTTCTTCTTCCTCCATGGCCTCTTCCTGTGCTTTGCCCTTGGAACCAGCGGTGCTCCGTAGGCGTTCAAGGGGCTACGCAAGTACGCAGGCCAAAAGATGCCATGCGGTGCTTGAGCTGGTGTGCTTGGGGGACAGGAGCCACACTGGGGCAGAGGTTCTGTCAGCTCTGCAGGGGCAGGTTCAGAGGTAGTTGACGCCACGCCAACTTAAGGCAGGAATGGTGGTTTGCGACAATGGCACCAACCTCCTCTCTGCCCTCCGACAGGGACAAATGACCCATGTGCCCTGTTTGGCTCACGTCCTTAACTTGGTGGTGCAGCTGTTCTTGGGCAGGTACCCAGGCTTACAGGATGTCCTGAGGCAGGCCAGGAAAGTCTGTGTGCATTTACGTCGGTCATATAATGCCAGTGCTCGGCTGGCAGACCTCCAAAAGGAATTTAACCTGCCCAAGAACCGCCTAATCTGTGACATGCCCACCAGGTGGAACTCAACGTTGGCCATGCTGCAGTGGCTGCACACGCAGCAGAGGGCCATCAATGAGTACCTGTGCAATTATGGCACCAGGACAAGGTCTGGGGAGCTTGTTTTTTTTCCCCACGCCAGTGGGCCATGATCAGGGATGCATGCACTGTCCTGTCACCATTTGAGGAGGCCATGAGGATGGTGAGCAATGACAGTGCATGTATCAGTCACACTGTCCCCCTTGTCCACCTGTTGGAGCACATGCTGCGTGGAATAATGGACAGGGCACTTGAGGTAGAACAGAGGCAGGAAGAGGAGGATTTCCTTAGCTCTCAAGGCCCCCTTTATCCAGACAGTTTTCCTGCGTGCCCGCCAATCACACAGGAAGAGGACGAGAAGGAGGAGGAGGAGGAGGATTGTGTCAGTATGGAGGTGGAGCCTGGCACTCAGCATCAGCAGCAGTCTTTAAGGCAGTGGTTCTCAACTCCAGTCCTCGGGACCCACCAACAGGCCAGATTTTAAGTATTACCTTGGGGAGTTGCAGACTAGAATACTGCAATCACTGAGCAGCAAGTGATATCACCTGTGATGTATTTCAGCTATCTTGCAAACCCGGCCTGTTGGTGGGTCCTGAGGCCTGGAGTTGAGAACCACTGCTTTAAGGGATCATTTACAGTCCCAAGAAACACATGGACTTGTACGTGGCTGGGAGGAGGTGGCTGCGGATCATGTCATCCTTAGTGACCCAGAGGACTCCGGACCGAATTCGTTAGCAAACCTACGCTGCATGGCCTCCCTGATCCTGCAAAGCCTGCGGAAGGATCCTCGTATTCGTGGTATCAAGGAGAAGGAACAATACTGGCTGGCAACCCTCCTTAATCCACGTTACAAGGGTAAGGTTGCGGACCTTATCTTGCCATTGCAGAGGGAGCAGAGGATGAAACATCTTCGGGAGGCCTTGCAGAAAAGTCTGTGCAACGCGTTCCCAGAGACTGGGAGGTTACAAACTCCTGTTTCTGGACAACGTGTTGCTGAGGCTTCGGTCAGTCAAATAAGGAGCGGTGGAGGAGGTGGCCGTCTGGCCGATGCGTTAAGACAATTTTTTAGTCCGCAGCCCCAAGGTATGATCGGTTCCAGCAACCATCGCCAGCGTCTGTTTTACATGGTGCAGGAATAACTAGGGGCAAGTTCTGACTTGGATACCTTTCCCACCGAAAATTCTCTGGGTTACTGGGTCTTGAGGATGGATCACTGGTCAGAGCATGCACAGTATGCAATTGAGCTACTGGCCTGTCCTGCATCCAGCGTTCTTTCAGAACGCACATACAGTGCGTCTGGAGGCTTTGTAACCGATCACAGGGTGCGTCTGTCCACCGACTCACTCAATCGACTGACCTTCATAAAAATGAATCAGTCTTGGATCACCACCAGCTACCAAGCACCTGATGCTGATGTAACCGAATAATTTTTTTTGAAATGTCAGATCCCTTCAAAGACTGCCTATGCTTATGCTGAGTGACTATCCTGTTATGCTGAGTAATTATCCTCTTCCTCCTCAATGATCATGCTGATAGCTTGTAAGAACATTTTTGGTTCTGGGCACCGCCACCAGTGCCTAAGGCCCAATTTTTCAGCCCCTGTTTAACAGGTGCGTGTAATTACAATTTTTGATGCAATTCTTTGCAGCAGGGCTAGTTCCTGCGCTCCAACTAGAGTATTTGTGAGGGGTTGCAGTGTTGTGGCACCAGCACCAGTGCCTAAGGCCCAATTTTTCAGCCCCTGTTTAACAGGGGCGTGTAATTACAATTTTTGATGCAATTGTTTGCAGCAGGGCTAGTTCCTGCGCTCCAACTAGAGTATCTGTGAGGGGTTGCAGTGTTGTGGCGCCAGCACCAGTGCCTAAGGCCCAATTTTTCAGCCCCTGTTCAACAGGGACATGTAATTAGAATTCTTGATCTAATATTTCACAGCAGGGCCCTGTGAGGGCTTACAGTGATGTGGTCACAACAACACCTAAGGCCTAAATTTCTGCTGAGTATATAGGGCAGGCCCCTACTTTCAAACATCCAACTTACAAACGACTCCTACTTGCAAACGGAAGGAGACAACAGGAAGTGAGATTAAATCTACCCTTAGGAAGGGAAATTATCTCCTGTAAGAGTTAATATGGGAAAAACTATTCCCCTTTACACTGATGCTTTATCACCAATCCTTGTTTCACTAAAAAACCCAAATTTTCAAAAAACATTTGTCATTGGGACAAAAAGTGAGGTGAAATCTTCTGAAGAGGAGCACAGACAGCAAAACAAATGTCACAGGGGTGATAACCCTTCCCTATGTTTTCCAAAAAGCTTAAAATAGATTTTTTTGGCTGGAGCTAAACACGTTAAAAATGTAATAAAAGAATATGTGAACCTCTGCGCTACTAAAAAATGTATACTGTGTGTAGTGCTGCAAAATCTAATGATATACACAAATCAACCAGTAAAAAAGAGAAACTAAAGTGATTTAACGCACAACAGAAATATAAATCCAAGTGATAATAGAAATGGCACTCAAGTGTCAAAAAATCATTAAATAAGAAGTGAACAATGATGAAAATCAAAAATAATAATAAAAATCAAAAAAGTATATTGAATCAACAAACACTAAATAAGGTCAGTCAATAAATAAGTCCAATATACATTTGGAATGAATGTTCATGAATCTTCTCCAAAAATAAAGTAGGTGATGAAGGCAACAATGGGTGACATCTGTATGGTAATGTGATCACAGAGCCCTTACCTCTATAGGCATAGGTAAATAAATGCCTTAGTGCTCCAGATGGTGGACGGTAATGGAGAACGATGGATCCTCAGATGAATGGATGTCAATCATAAGGCTGGGTCAGGCTCGCCTCTGGATCCTCTGGAGCACTAAGGCATTTACCTATGCCTATAGAGGTAAGGGCTCTGTGAGCACATTACCATACAGATGTCACCCATTGTTGCCTTTAACACCTATTTTATTTTTGGAGAGGATTTTGGAGAAGATTCATGAACATTCAGTCCAAATGTATATTGGACTTATTTATTGACTGACCTTATTTAGTATTTGTTGATTCAATATACTTTTTTGATTTTTATTATTATTTTTGATTTTCATCATTGTTCACTTCTTATTTAATGATTTTTTGACACTTGAGTGCCATTTCTATTATCACTTGGATTTATATTTCTGTTGTGCGCTAAATCACTTTAGTTTCTCTTTTTTACTGGTTGATTTGTGTATATCATTAGATTTTGCAGCACTACACACAGTATACATTTTTATGATTTTTTATTATTATTTTTGATTTTCATCATTGTTCACTTCACTTAGTATTTATCGGCGTATAACACGCACTTTTTTCCCCTTAAAATCAGGGGGAAATCATGGGTGCGTGTTATACGCCGATCCCCTGCGATCCGGAGCTGCCAGATTTTCAAAATCGCTGACCGCGATTTAAAAAATGGCGCCGCTGGCGGCGAAATACACAGTGCCGGTCCTCGGGTCTTCTCAGCCACTTTCGTCTTCACTCGAGCGCCGCCCGAACCTAGCCGAGTGTACTCGGCTAGGTTCGGATAGCTCCGCTCGGGACTACGAGTGGAGCCGAAAGTGAACGAGAGCCGCCGAGAAGAGCCGAGGACCGGCTCTGTGTATTTCGGCGCCGGCGGCGCCATTTTCAAATCGCGGTCGGCGATTTTGAAAGACAGGATGGCAGGGGTCCGGGATCACAGGATGCAAGGCTGCACTGGGGAAGGCTGCACTGACAAGGCTGCACTGGGGAAGGCTGCCCTGACAAGGCTGCACTGGGGAAGGCTGCACTGACAAATCTGCACTGGGGAAGGCTGCACTGACAAGGCTGCACTGGGGAAGGCTGCACTGGGGAAGGCTGCACTGGGGAAGGCTGCACTGACATGGCTGCACTGGGGAAGGCTGCACTGGCAAGGCTGCACTGACATGGCTGCACTGGGGAAGGCTGCACTGACAAGGCTGCACTGACATGGCTGCACTGACATGGCTGCACTGGGGAAGGCTGCACTGACAAGGCTGCACTGACATGGCTGCACTGACATGGCTGCACTGGGGCAAGGCTGCACTGAGAAGGCTGCAATGATGGGCATTTAAATGTAAGTTTTTTTTCCTTCAACTTCCCTCCTAAAAGTTTTTTTTTCCTTAAAATTCCCTTCTAAATTGGGGTGCGTGTTATACGCCGGCGCGTGTTATACGCCAATAAATACGGTATTTAATGATTTTTTGACACTTGAGTACCATTTCTATTATCACTTGGATTTTTATTTCTGTTGTGTGCGAAATCACTTTAGTTTCACATTAAAAATGTACCAGTTCAAAATTACAAACAGATTCTACTTAGCAACAAACCTACAGTCCCTGTCTTGTTTGCACCGCCTGTATACTGCTGTTCAGAGTATATAGGGCCTGGGGGCCCCACACCTTTCCTTTTTTAATTTGAGTGCGGGGTTCCCCTTAATATCCATACCCAAAAGGCCTGGTAATGGACTGGGGGGTACCCATGCCGTTTGTCTCACTGATTTTCATCCATATTGCCAGCACCCGACATTACATTTAAAGCCGCAAGCAGTTTTAAATGACTTTTATTCCTTTAAAAATTTCATTTTGTGCAGGGACTGTTCTAAGCACGGGAAACACGCGCCACTTTACAGGCATACTATAGACACCCCCCAGGTACGATATTTAAAGGAATATTTCACTTTTTTTTTTTTTTACTTTAACCACTTGCCGACCGCCTACCGCATATATACTGCGGCAGAATGGCACGGGCAGGCAAAATCACGTACCCGTACGTGATCTGCCTCCCGCGGGCGGGGGGTCCGATCGGACCCCCCCCCGGTGCCATCGGCGGTCGGCATCTGACTGGGAGCGTCGGGAGGCGAGGGGGAGACCATCCGATCGTGGCCCCCCCCTCGCGATCGCTCCCAGCCAATGGGAATCCTCCTCTGCCTGTGTGTCGTTTCACACAGGCAGAGGATGTGATGTCATCTCTCCTCGGTCTGGCAGTTTCCGTTCCAGCGCCGAGGAGAGAAGACAAGTGAGTGCACAACACACACACACACACAGTAAAACATGCCAGGCATACTTTACACCCCCGATCCCCCCCCGATCGCCCCCGATCCCCCCCCAATCACCCCCCCCCCTGTCACAAACTGACATTAGCAGTATTTTTTTTTTTTTTTTTTTTTTTTTTTTTTTTTTCTGATTACTGCATAGTGTCAGTTTGTGACAGTTAGTGTTAGGGCAGTGAGTATTACCCCCCTTTAGGTCTAGGATACCCCCCTAACCCCCCCTAATAAAGTTTTAACCCCTTGATCACCCCCTGTCACCAGTGTCGCTAAGCGATCATTTTTCTGATCGCTGTATTAGTGTCGCTGGTGACGCTAGTTAGGAACGTAAATATTTAGGTTCGCCGTCAGTGTTTTATAGCGACAGGGACCCCCATATACTATCTAATAAATGTTTTAACCCCTTGATTGCCCCCTAGTTAACCCTTTCACCACTGATCACTGTATAACTGTTACGGGTGACGCTGGTTAGTTCGTTTATTTTTTATAGTGTCAGGGCACCCGCCGTTTATTACCGAATAAAGGTTTAGCCCCCTGATCGCCCGGCGGTGATATGCGTCGCCCCAGGCAGCGTCAGATTAGCGCCAGTACCGCGAACACCCACGCACGCAGCATATGCCTCCCTTAGTGGTATAGTATCTGATCGGATCAATATCTGATCCGATCAAATCTATACTAGCGTCCCCAGCAGTTTAGGGTTCCCGAAAACGCAGTGTTAGCGGGATCAGCCCAGATACCCGCTAGCACCTGCGTTTTGCCCCTCCGCCCAGCCCAGCCCAGCCCACCCAAGTGCAGTATCGATCGATCACTGTCACTTACAAAACACTAAACGCATAACTGCAGCGTTCGCAGAGTCAGGCCTGATCCCTGCGATCGCTAACAGTTTTTTTGGTAGCGTTTTGGTGAACTGGCAAGCACCAGCCCCAGGCAGCGTCAGGTTAGCGCCAGTACCGCTAACACCCACGCACGCACCGTATACCTCCCTTAGTGGTATAGTATCTGATCGGATCAATATCTGATCCGATCAAATCTATACTAGCGTCCCCAGCAGTTTAGGGTTCCCAAAAACGCAGTGTTAGCGGGATCAGCCCAGATACCTGCTAGCACCTGCGTTTTGCCCCTCCGCCCGGCCCAGCCCAGCCCACCCAAGTGCAGTATCGATCGATCACTGTCACTTACAAAACACTAAACGCATAACTGCAGCGTTCGCAGAGTCAGGCCTGATCCCTGCGATCGCTAACAGTTTTTTTGGTAGCGTTTTGGTGAACTGGCAAGCACCAGCCCCAGGCAGCGTCAGATTAGCGCCAGTACCGCTAACACCCACGCACGCAGCATACGCCTCCCTTAGTGGTATAGTATCTGTACGGATCAATATCTGATCCGATCAGATCTATACTAGCGTCACCAGCAGTTTAGGGTTCCCAAAAACGCAGTGTTAGCGGGATCAGCCCAGATACCTGCTAGCACCTGCGTTTTGCCCCTCCGCCCGGCCCGGCCCAGCCCACCCAAGTGCAGTATCGATCGATCACTGTCACTTACAAGACACTAAACACATAACTGCAGCGTTCGCAGAGTCAGGCCTGATCCCTGCGATCGCTAACAGTTTTTTTTGTAGCGTTTTGGTGAACTGGCAAGCGCCAGCGGCCTAGTACACCCCGGTCGTAGTCAAACCAGCACTGCAGTAACACTTGGTGACGTGGCGAGTCCCATAAGTGCAGTTCAAGCTGGTGAGGTGGCAAGCACAAGTAGTGTCCCGCTGCCACCAAAAAGACAAACACAGGCCCGTCGTGCCCATAATGCCCTTCCTGCTGCATTCGCCAATCCTAATTGGGAACCCACCGCTTCTGCAGCGCCCGTACTTCCCCCATTCACATCCCCAACCAAATGCAGTCGGCTGCATGAGAGGCATTTTTATGTCCTCCCGAGTACTTCTACCCAACGAACCCCCCCAAAAAAGATGTCGTGTCTGCAGAAAGCGCGGATATAGGCGTGACACCCGCTATTATTGTCCCTCCTGTCCTGACAATCCTGGTCTTTGCATTGGTGAATGTTTTGAACGCTACCATGCACTAGTTGAGTATTAGCGTAGGGTACAGCATTGCACAGACTAGGCACACTTTCACAGGGTCTCCCGAGATGCCATCGCATTTTGAGAGACCCGAACCTGGAACCGGTTACAGTTATAAAAGTTAGTTACAAAAAAAAGTGTAAAAAAAAAAAAAAACACAAACAAAAATATAAAATAAAAATAGTTGTCGTTTTATTGTTCTCTCTGTCTATTCTCTCTCTATTGTTCTGCTCTTTTTTACTGTATTCTATTCTGCAATGTTTTATTGTTGTTATGTTTTATCACGTTTGCTTTTCAGGTATGTAATTATTTATACTTTACCGTTTACTGTGCTTTATTGTTAACCATTTTTTTGTCTTCAGGTATGCCATTCACGACTTTGAGTGGTTATACCAGAATGATGCCTGCAGGTTTAGGTATCATCTTGGTATCATTCTTTTCAGCCAGCGGTCGGCTTTCATGTAAAAGCAATCCTAGTGGCTAATTAGCCTCTAGACTGCTTTTACAAGCAGTGGGAGGAAATGCCCCCCCCCCCCAACATCTTCCGTGTTTTTCTCTGGCTCTCCTGTCTCAACAGGGAACCTGAAAATGCAGCCGGTGATTCAGCCAGCTGACCATAGAGCTGATCAGAGACCAGAGTGGCTCCAAACATCTCTATGACCTAAGAAACTGGAAGCTACGAGCATTTTATGACGTAGATTTCGCCGGATGTAAACAGCGCCATTGGGAAATTGGGAAAGCATTTTATCACACCGATCTTGGTGTGATCAGATGCTTTGAGGGCAGAGGAGAAATCTAGGGTCTAATAGACCCCAATTTTTGCAAAAAAGAGTACCTGTCACTACCTATTGCTATCATAGGGGATATTTACATTCCCTGAGATAACAATAAAAATGATTTAAAAAAAAAAAAAATGAAAGGAACAGTTTAAAAATAAGATAAAAAAATAATAATAATAAAGAGAAAAAAAAAAAAAAAAAAAAAAGCACCCCTGTCCCCCCTGCTCTCGCGCTAAGGTGAACGCAAGCGTTGGTCTGGCGTCAAATGTAAACAGCAATTGCACCATGCATGTGAGGTATCGCCGCGAAGGTCAGATCGAGGGCAGTAAGTTTAGCAGTAGACCTCCTCTGTAAATCTAAAGTGGTAACCTGTAAAGGCTTTTAAAGGCTTTTAAAAATGTATTTAGTTTGTCGCCACTGCACGTTTGTGCGCAATTTTAAAGCATGTCATGTTTGGTATCCATGTACTCGGCCTAAGATCATCTTTTTTATTTCATCAAACATTTGGGCAATATAGTGTGTTTTAGTGCATTAAAATGTAAAAAAGTGTGTTTTTTCCCCAAAAAATGCGTTTGAAAAATCGCTGCGCAAATACTGTGTGAAAAAAAAAAATGAAACACCCACCATTTTAATCTGTAGGGCATTTGCTTTAAAAAAAATATATAATGTTTGGGGGTTCAAAGTAATTTTCTTGCAAAAAAAAATTATTTTTTTATGTAAACAATAAGTGTCAGAAAGGGCTATGTCTTCAAGTGCTTAGAAGAGTGGGTGATGTGTGACATAAGCTTCTAGATGTTGTGCATAAAATGCCAGGACAGTTCAAAACCCCCCCAAATGACCCCATTTTGGAAAGTAGACACCCCAAGCTATTTGCTGAGAGTCATGTTGAGTCCATGGAATAATTTATATTGTGACACAAGTTGCGGGAAAGAGACAATTTTTTATTTTTTTTATTTTTTTTTGCGCAAAGTTGTCACTAAATGATATATTGCTCAAACATGCCATGGGAATATGTGAAATTACACCCCAAAATACATTCTGTTGCTTCTCCTGAGTACGGGGATACCACATGTGTGGGACTTTTTGGGAGCCTAGCCGCGTACGGGACCCCGAAAACCAAGCACCGCCTTCAGGCTTTCTAAGGCCGTAAATTTTTGATTTCACTCTTCACTGCCTATCACAGTTTCGGAGGCCATGGAATGCCCAGGTGGCACAAAACCCCCCCAAATGACCCCATTTTGGAAAGTAGACACCCCAAGCTATTTGATGAGAGGTATAGTGAGTATTTTGCAGACCTCACTTTTTGTCACAAAGTTTTGAAAATTGAAAAAAGAAAAAAAAAAAATTTTTTTCTCGTCTTTCTTTATTTTCAAAAACAAATGAGAGCTGCAAAATACTCACCATGCCTCTCAGCAAATAGCTTGGGGTGTCTACTTTCCAAAATGGGGTCATTTGGGGGGGGTTTGTGCCACCTGGGCATTCCATGGCCTCCGAAACTGTGATAGGCAGTGAGGAGTAAAATCAAAAATGTACGCCCTTAGAAATCCTGAAGGCGGTGCTTGGTTTTCGGGGTCCCGTACGCGGCTAGGCTCCTAAAAAGTCCCACACATGTGGTATCCCCGTACTCAGGAGAAGCAGCTAAATGTATTTTGGGGTGCAATTCCACATATGCCCATGGCCTGTGTGAGCAATATATCATTTAGTGACAACTTTGTGCAAAAAAAAAAAAAAAAAAAAAATTTGTCACTTTCCCGCAACTTGTGTCAAAATATAAAACATTCCATGGACTCAACATGCCTCAAAGCAAATAGCTTGGGGTGTCTACTTTCCAAAATGGGGTCATTTGGGGGGGTTTTATGTCATCTGGGCATTTTATGGCCTTCAAAACTGTGATAGGTAGTGAGGAGTAAAATCAAAAATGTACGCCCTTAGAAATCCTGAAGGCGTTGCTTGGTTTTCGGGGCCCCGTACGCGGCTAGGCTCCCAAAAAGTCCCACACATGTGGTATCCCCGTACTCAGGAGAAGCAGCTAAATGTATTTTGGGGTGCAATTCCACATATGCCCATGGCCTGTGTGAGCAATATATCATTTAGTGACAACTTTTTGTAATTTTTTTTTTTTTTTTTTTTTTTTGTCATTATTCAATCACTTGGGACAAAAAAAATGAATATTCAATGGGCTCAACATGCCTCTCAGCAAATTCCTTGGGGTGTCTACTTTCCAAAATGGGGTCATTTGTGGGGGTTTTGTACTGCCCTGCCATTTTAGCACCTCAAGAAACGACATAGGCAGTCATAAATTAAAGGCTGTGTAAATTCCAGAAAATGTACCCTAGTTTGTAGACGCTATAACTTTTGCGCAAACCAATAAATATACACTTATTGACATTTTTTTTACCAAAGACATGTGGCCGAATACATTTTGGCCTAAATGTATGACTAAAATTGAGTTTATTGGATTTTTTTTAGAACAAAAAGTAGAAAATATCATTTTTTTTCAAAATTTTCGGTCTTTTTCCGTGTATAGCGCAAAAAATAAAAACGGCAGAGGTGATCAAATACCATCAAAAGAAAGCTCTATTTGTGGGAAGAAAAGGACGCAAATTTCGTTTGGGTACAGCATTGCATGACCGCGCAATTAGCAGTTAAAGCGACGCAGTGCCGAATTGTAAAAAGTGCTCTGGTCAGGAAGGGGGTAAAACCTTCCGGGGCTGAAGTGGTTAAGCATCATTAACCACTTCCCTACCGGGCCATAGTAATATGACGTCCACAGATGGGATCTCCCATCCTGGGTGGACATCATATGACGGCCTGGGATTACCGGCCGTCTAGGGGGCGCGCGCGCCCGCCGCGTTGCTTGGGACCCGGTGCGTGTGCCCGGCGGCCGCGATGTCCGCCAGGTACCCGCGATTGCCCGTTAACCGGGCCGGACCGTGGATCTGTGTGTGTAAACACACAGATCCACGTCCTGTCAGTTGTGAGGAGACCGATCTGTGTTCTCAGTACAGCGGAACACTGATCGGTCTCCTCCCCTTGTACGTCCCTGCCCCCTACAGTTAGAAACATTCCCTAGGAAACATATTTAACCCCTTGTCTCCCCCTAGTGGTTAACCCCTTCACTGCCTGTCACATTTACACAGTAATTAATGCAATTTTATAGCATTGATCGCTGTATAAATGTGAATGGTCCCAAAAATGTGCCAAAAGTGTCCGATGTGTCCACCATAATGTCGCAGTCACGAAAAAAATCGTGATCGCCGCTATTACTAGTAAAAAAAAAAAAATAAATATATATTTTATTTAAATGCCATAAATCTATCCCGTATTTTGTAGACGCTATAACTTTTGCGCAAACCAATCAATATACGCTTATTGCGATTTTTTTACCAAAAATATGTAGAAGAATACGTATCGGCCGAAAATGAGGAAAAAATTAGTTTTTTTTAAAAAAATTGGGATATTTATTATAGCAAAAAGTAAAAAATATTGTGTTTTTTTCAAAATTGTCGCTCTTCTTTTGTTTCTAGCGCAAAAAATAAAAACTGCAGAGGTAATCAAATACCACCAAAAGAAAGCTCTATTTGTGGGAAAAAAAGTACGTCAATTTTGTTTGGGTACAACATCGCACAACCGTGCAATTGTCGTTTAAAGTGCGACAGCACTGAAAACTAAAAATTGGTCTGGGAAGGAAGGGGGTGAAAATGCCCTGTATTGAACCGGTTAAAATCACTGCTCCCGAAAAAACGGCCGTTTTTAAAACTTTTTTTGCATTGATACATGTCCCCTGGGGCAGGACCCGGGTCCCCAGACACTTTTTAAGACAATACCATGCAAATTAGCCTTTAAAATGAGCACTTTTGATTTAGAACGTTAGAGTCCCATAGACGTCAATTGGGTTCTAACGTTCTTGCGAATTTTTGGTCCGTTCGCAGGTTCTGGTGCGAACCGAACCGGGGGTGTTCGGTTCATCCCTAACACACACACACGTTTAAATCTTACCTTCGTTTATGACGCTCGCTACTTCTGTTCGGACATACGTAGGCCAGCGCACTAGCTTTATATACACTGCGCATGTGTCATGCTCCACCTGCGTCGCCCGCGTCGCCCGCCCCTGACGTTCTTTATGACAAAGTTTCCCCGCCCCTTCTCTCTTCGTTGCGCAGTGCCAGTGGGAGTATATAGTTAAAGATGGCGGAGACATTCTCAGGAACTAGCACAGAGGAAAGCCCGGAACCCCAAACATCCAGATCCAGGAGAAGATATAAGGCCACCAACATGGCCTTTGAAGAAATGGTGGAGATAGTGGCCATATTGAGGAGGGAGGGCTATGATGGCAAAAATGCAAAAAAGGTCCGTACACCAGACCCAATTTGTGGAAGGACAAAATAATGTCCTCAGTTGTCACCTCTCTGGAACATCAATTTGGGGTACGACAGGCTAAAGATCAATTGAGAAAGCGCTGGTCTGACCTAAAAACGAGGGAGCCAGAACAACATCGCAGAATCAAGAAGGTGCTTAAAAAAAGTACTTGTCGTGTGTTCTTATTGAGATACTTAACTTGCATGCTGATCCATATATGCTGTTCGTTTATACTGTTGAACGATACGATCGTTCGTAAATATCGTTCTTTTGAAAATACATATGATTCTAACTAAATGTCGTTCGTTTGCCAAGAAATACGATGGTACAGGGCTCTACCTACATTTTTGTCTTGATTATTTGTCTTATTAAAAGAAGTTTAGGATATTGTTGTGTAGATGTGTTTGAAACTGGAATGCTTTGAAAAAAGGATTCAGTGTAATGTAAGGACAGGACACAGCAGCTGTTTCCACATCTGGACTCAGGAGCACTAGTGTACTGTGGGAAACCAGAGACATTTTTTTAGGGTAATCCACACAGGGGCTCCAGGGGATACTTGAGGTGTCTCCATCTGTGAAACTTGGCCAAGAAAAGTAAGTATTGCAGTTTGGTTAAAAGGGAATTTTAATCTTAAAATTGGATCTTTTCACAAACAGACAATTGTACACCACTTCAAAGCAAGGTTTCATATTCCTATTTCTGTACTCTAATATCATGTATCATCACTATATGTGCTAAGTATACCTTTTTTTTAATTCTCATAGGGGAGAAAAGACTCAGGCAACAGTCAGAGGATCCCAGGACCCCCCAAACTCACCAGCCTGATTGGGTAATTAGCCCAAGCCAAAGCCCAAGCCCGCCCGAGGATCTTGAGAAAGGAGAGGTAGAGGAAGTGGGTGAGATTTGCACCCCACCAGGTGAGTATCTGACACCCTAGCTTAAGGTAATCTATTTAGGCCTGCATATTTCTAAATACATATTTTTCCTCAAATTTTAGGTGATCTTCTGGTTGTGGAAGGCCAAGCGGCGGATCCATTTAGCACAGACAGTGCACAAAGACTTTTTGGGCAGATAATGGTCTGGAATGGCCACATTGATGCAATGCACAATCAACTAGACAGCCTTAAAAATCGGCTGGACAGCATGCAACAGGAAATGAAGAACATGATTGATGTTTTGGGGAGAATATAATCACTTTTTCCCTAAAACATCAATCATGTTGTTCATTTCAGTTTGAAATGTGAACATTGTTATGTTTTTCTAGTTGTAAAATAGAAAAAGCCAAATTTTGCAGATGCACACGGTGTGTCAACATGTGCTATCTGCCATCAGGGGATCTCAATGTACGCGTTTTGTGTTTGCAACCCCTTCCTCATAATGCTAGTTTGTGAGAGGAAGGGATTGCACCCACAAAACATGTCCATTGATCCCCCATGATGGGAGATAGCACATGTTGACATTACCCATTTGGACTCCCAATTTGTGTGCATCTGCAAAATTTGGCTTTTACATTGGTTATATCACCAGCACATTTTATTACATGTTGAACTTTGTAAGTTCCAGAGTTGTGTCTTTTTTTGTGTGTGAAAAAACCCTGTTTTAACCAAAAAAATTTTATAAAATAAAAATATTTCACCAATTATGCAGAAAATACCCCCCAAAAAATTTGAATACAGTTACCCAAAAAAAAAAATTATATTGAGTAAAAAAGAAAAAAACAAGAAAAACAAAGAAAAATTGGAATGACGTTTTACAAAAATGCACATGTTTGAATGTGCACACATTAAAAATTTTAAACGACGACAATGTGTGTGGTTTCTTCTTTCAATACTCAGTACCAGTTTAGGAATTCATTTTGTGTTTACACTGACAAAGGGCCTTATTTACTAAAGGGAAATGCACTTGGCACTACAAGTGCACTAAGAGAACCTAGGAGACAGCCAAACATAAAAGCAAACAAGAATAAAAACGAGAGATTTTACCGTAAATATATTTTTTTTATTTTTTTTTTTTAAGTTTAAATATGTTCTGGCATTGCAATGGCCCCCCTACTATTAAAATAATTGACATATCTGTCCTGCACTTGACGGGCAGTTTGGGGTCCAAGCCAGTACAGCCAGTATCCAGGCCTGCAAGTACAGATTCTGCACTAAGTCCAGCCTCAGGCCCAACAGAAGTTATATAGGTTTGTGAATGTCTTCTTAAAAAATTATGTAGTACACAAACAAGACATGATGATATGACTTATTTTATAATCCGCCATATTCATGGCTGAGAGAAGCAAATGGAACCGGCTGGCCATAATTTCAAAGGCATTCTTCACAACTCTTCTCGCTCTTGCCAGCCGGTAGTTAAATACCCTCTTCTCCGGGGTGAGGGTCCTTTGGGGGAACGGCCTCATGAGGTGCTCGCCAAGACCGAAGGCTTCATCTGTGATGAATACAGAGGGGAGTCCCTCAACGTTCTCGGCATCAGGTGGCAATCCCAGGCCACCAGTCTGGAGACGCTGGCACAACTCGGTCTGGCCGAATACTCCTCAATCCGACATCCTGCCGTTCTTCCCCACATCCATGTACATAAAATTATATTGTGCCGATACCACCGCCATCAATACTACACTATTAAACCCCTTGTAATTGAAGTAGTAAGACCCCAAATGGGGTGGTGGCACAATGTGAACATGCTTCCCATCGATCGCCCCCACACAGTTGGGAAAGTCCCAACGGTCAGCGAACTGGGAGGCCACAGTCTGCCATTCCTGTGGCGTGGAAGGAAACTGTGCAGTCAAACAATAAAAAAATATAAGTACTTTTAAACATAACTTTGCAAGCAGATTACACAAAACATTCTTGCACAACAGCAGTATAACATTTTTTAGAAGTAGTATTTTAAAAAATCTAAAATCTAAGGCCCACTTATAAGATTCCTCACCCCCTCTGATGGCCCATTGATCAACTTGTATGGGGGGGGGGGGGTTCTAACTTAGTTGAAGACCACACATTACATTTGGAGACATTTGAGGGGGTGGGGGAGGGTTCTAATTTAGTTGAAGACCACACATTACATTTGGAGACATTTGAGGGGGTGGGGGAGGGTTCTAATTTAGTTGAAGACCACACATTACATTTGAAGACATTTGAGGGGTGGGGGAGGGTTCTAATTTAGTTGAAGACCACACATTACATTTGCAGACATTTGAGGGGGTGGGGGAGGGTAAAGCAGTACAATGGAGTTGACAATAATAATCATTGTTAAAGGGACTAGACTATAGGTGTACATGGGCTCAGGGTTGCATGCCAGGGAGGTTAGTGAAGGCAAATATGCATGTAGGCCAAAAAAGGATTTTAAAAAATAAAAACATGTATGCATGAAGATAAAGGGGGCATTCACAGCATATTCCAATCATGGTAATTAGGTAATGATGAAATTAATACAATACATTAGCAAACATTAAATACATATAATGCAATGTTAAAGGATAAAACTTACCTTAATCTCGTCCTTCTGCAGGACCTGAATAATGGCAGAACAGGTCTCTGGAATAATGATCCCCAGAGCCTGGGGGGAGATGCCTGTCAAGAAATTAAGGTCCTGAAGGCTTCTCCCAGTCGCCAAGTAACGTAACGTGGCAACTAGCCTCCGCAGTGATGGCTTGCCGCATGCAGGTATCCTGCCTGCTGATATAAGGGGTCAGCATGGCCAGCAGACGTTGGAAAACGAGGTCCGTCATCCTGAGATAATTCCTGAAATCCTCAGGATTATTCTCACGGATCTCACGGAGCAAAGGCATGTTCGAGAATTGGTCACGCTGGCGCAGTTAATTCTTCATCCATGAACTCCACCTCGCCCTGTTCATGGACTGGGCTTGGGTCAAAGTATGAACCCCAACACCAAGCCCCCACACAGCACGAACTCGAGAACGAGTACGTTCACGCACCATGGCTTCAAAACGGTCAGCTGGTCAAACAAACAAACTTAAACGAACGCACTGAAGAACAGCAAGGCCTATGAAGAACGACCTGAATATCAGGAACGAACGCACCGGAACGGCCTGCTTTACAGGTTACGAACTGACCAACATGCACTGAAAACCAGATACAAACCTCACAAGCCCAAACTGAACCTCAGAAAACAAGCGAAATAAGCTGAAGTCTGAAAAGCGCGAATTGTCTCTAACCAAACTTCTACTAACACGCGGTAAACACGGGATCAGCAGAAGGAGCCTAAAGGGTGGCGTACTGGGGCTTGAACTTCCTTTTTCTAGTCCCGTCGTACGCATTGTATGTCACCGCGTTAAAAAGCACCGGACTTTTGGAGTGATCGTGTGTGTCCAAGTCTGTCCGTTTGTAAGTCCAGCGGACCTACGCTACAAAGTCCGTCAGAAAGACCGTCTGACCTAGTCCGTCGAAAAGTCCACTCGTGTGTACACGGCATAACTTTCCTGGCTTGCATACTTATTCTAGGTCAGTGATTCAGAAAAAGCGGAGGCCTTGGGGTTTAGCATAGCAGCTAAGCTACTTGATTTTTCAAAAGGAAGTCAGCAATGGCAGCTTCTTGTTTTCTCTTTACTTTAAAGCAAAAGTATACTTTCAATGAGGAAAATATTAAAGTTATTATTGTAACAAAGTCATTTTGATGTGACTTACCATCACACTTACTTACTGTCCCACATTTTATGATGGTATTTCATATAGGGATTTGTCAGTTCTCCTAGTGGCTGACAATAAATTATACAATACAGTCATGATTCTGTCTAATCAACTGTAGAAGTTATAAAATAAGCCACACAGAGGCAATTATTATTATTATACAGGATTTACTGTATATAGCACCAACAGTTTGTGCAGGGCTAAACAATATAAAGGAATACAGTACAGTTGCAAAGCAGTTCAATACAGGTGGATTAAGAGGGCCCTGCTCAAGGAGCTTGAGACCAAAATGGGAGGGATTATCTAAAGGCAGATAGGGTAGGAGACTGACCAAGGAGAGGAACTGGTGATCAACTGTATGAAAAGGTAGCAGAAAGTTCCATTGTTTTTTTATTTAGCCTTAGCAAATCCCAATTACTGTGCAACATTACTACACAGGAAGCAAAGCCTGACTGCATAATTAGCAAATATCCAGGCTCCATGTAAACATATAATTACAAATTATAAACTGTTTGAGATGCTTTAGTAAAATCATTTATTTGGGTTTCTTAAAAGAGAAGTATGGGTAAAGTTTTTTTGGCATTCTTCTCTTGTGCGTCACAGGAATGCACTTATTTTTGTACCAGACCGTGGAGCCCAAGATGACAAGGATGGCTTCTGCACAATTCCTGTCCAAGCATCCCTTTTAGTGAAGACAAGGACTGTGAGGGCAAGTGGGAGGACACAGGTGCCAGGAAGCAGGAGCGGTGAGCTTGGAAACACAGGAGTCCTCCCAGTGGCAGTATGGAGTAAGGTCACAGGCTATGTTTGACAACAGACAGAGAGACAGGCGCAGGATCACAATCAAGTTCAGGTCAGAAACAGTCAGGAGTTGGCAACATGTTGACACTGAGTTACCAAGTCAGGAGGCAAAATCGCAGTTAGTAGTCCAAGCTGGGGTTGATAACACAGCTGAGCAGAATACATACACAGCAGACATAAAAGGCAGGGGGTGATCCAAAGAGAGGTGTCAGGCATAGCAGGGTCAGTAACAAGGTAAGCAGACATTCGGGAACTCGGAATGCAGCAACCACAGCTGAAGACAATCCAGCAAATAGGCTAGGTAGATCTCAGGTTCAAATTGGAGGTTGGGAGACAGAATCTGTGGGCACACACAAGTGCATTGAGGCCCGAGCGTGCTTCTATGCATGCACATTTTTGTCCTTGCACATCTTGTAAAGCTTCTATGCTCACAACCCTGCACATACGCATGGAAATGAGCACCTGCTGCAAGGGAACTAGCACTTGCTGTATGATATTCCTGACAAGGCTTTCAGGCTCTGGAAGCATCCTGACCGTATTGACGATATTCATCCAGCTGCCTGTTTGACAGCTGGTTCCAGCTCCTAGCGTGTTGGCTTAGAGCCAAATCCAGCTGTGTCTGCTCCCCTCCAGCCTAGTGCATCAGTCAGCGCTGGAAGGGCAGAGTGGAGAGCAGTGACTAACAGTCACTTCTCTCACCTCTTAGAAGACCGGGAACTGAGCGATCAGCAGTCAAGCGATTGCTCAGCTGATGTGGGACAGCTGCAACATCACTAACAGCAGTGACTGTCATAGAGGTGGATACAAAAGCTTTGGTTTTTTATAAACCCCAAACGTCTCCTTTTAAGTTTAGAGTCTATAGGATACAATTCGTGAGGAGATCGTCAATGCGCAGAAACCCCCACTTAACACCCCATGTTCACAGGTACAATCATTACTTTGCTCATTCAACCCTGCTATTATTACCGGGGCTGCTAAACTTTTTTCTAACACCCATCTAACCACCTGCCCCCTGGATCCTGCTCCCTCGAAAATGCTACTCTCACCCTCTCACTCTATTCTACACTCTCTAACTCACATCTTCAACCTCTCCCTCTCTTCTGGCTTCTTCCCCAACACTCTAAAACATGTGTTACTCACCCCCATCCTTAAAAAGCCCTCAGTGGACCCCAACCAATCTTAACAACCTATGCCCTATCGCCTTACTCCCCTTCTCCTGTAAACTCCTTGAATGACTTGTCTACAACTGACTGAGCAAACAAACTTTTTGATCCCCTTCAGTCCGGATTTCGCCCTCAACACTCCACAGAAACTGCTCTCCTTATCAGCTTCGGAAGGTTCAACCCCGTACCCCCCTCCCCCCCCCCCCTCATGACCAGGTAATTTTTTGCAAAACGGCACTGTTATTTTAACTGATAGTTTTGCCGTCGTGCAACGCTGTACCCAAATAAAATTTATCTCCATTTTTCCCCATAAATAGAGCTTTCTTTTGGTGGTATTTGATCATCTCTGCGACTTTTCTTTTTTGCACTATATACAAATAAATGGGCTGCCAATTTTGAACAAAAAAACAATATTTTTTTTATTTTCTGCTATAAAACATACCCAATAAAAAAATCTAACTTCTTCATCAATTTAGGCCAATATGTATTCTGCTACATATTTTTTGGTAAAAACAAAAAAACAATATGCATATATTGATTGGTTTGTGCAAAAGTTATAGCGTCTATAAACTATGGTATATTCTTATTTATTTATTTTTTATTTTATTTTTTTACTAGTAATGGCAGCGATCAGAGACTTATATCGGGACTGTGATATTGCGGCGGGCAAATCAGACACCTAACTGACACTTTTGACACTTTTTGGGGACCAGTGACACAAATACAGTAATCAGTGCTAAAAAATATTCACTGTCACTTTACTAATGATACTGGCAGGAAAGAGGTTAAAGCGGGGGTCCACCTATCTATCGTTTTTTTTTTTTTTTAGTTCATTCACAAACTTTTCTTCTCAGCATTACATTATATTATTCACTGCAGGCGGTTTCCATCTTCATTGTGGGCATTTGAAGCCCACAAGCATTTATTTCCTGGATGCGGTGAATGCTGTGCTCCCAGCATTCACTGCTCGTTCCCACACATGCTCAGTGGCATCCTGGGAAGCTGAGACTAGCTCCCAGAAATCTGGGAGAGGCTAGAAACACGCCTACTCCCATGGGAGGAGAACCAGGAAGTGCAAAGAAGAATAGAAAAATAAAAGGTAATTACGGCGATTTAAAGCGGGGGTCCACCTATCTATCGTTTTTTTTTTTTTTAGTTCATTCACAAACTTTTCTTCTCAGCATTACATACTCACATATTATGTGTAATATGTCCGCCTGTGTCAGATTTCGTCGGAAAGAATAACTTATATTATTCACTGCAGGCGGTTTCCATCTTCATTGTGGGCATTTGAAGCCCACAAGCATTTATTTCCTGGATGTGGTGAATGCTGTGCTCCCAGCATTCACCGCTCGTTCCCGCACATGCTCAGTGGCATCCTGGGAAGCCTGAGACTAGCTCCCAGGAGTCTGGGAGAGGCTAGAAACACGCCTACTCCCACGGGAGGAGAACCAGGAAGTGCAAAGAAGAATAGAAAAATAAAAGGTAATTACGGTGATTTAAATTTTTTTAAACGGCATGTCAGCATCTAGGCAAGATAGAGAATACATACAGATATTGTTCAAAATTTGGGAGGAACCCCACTTTAACATCAGGGGCGATCAAAGTTAAATGTGTTCCCTGGGAGTGCTTACTAACTGTGGGGAATGTGCTTTGACTGGAGGAATGTAAAGATCCGTGTTCCTGCTCAGCAGAAACACAGGATCAGTAAATTCCCCTCTCACAGAACGGCGGGCTGCCTTTTTTACTTAATGATCGTCGGGTCCCGGTGGACATTGTGTCCGGTGGACCAGCTGATTGGATACAGCGGGAGCGGGTCTCCGGCGGCGCGCGTCCTAGTTTCCGGAAGTGTCAGGCACAAAGCAATATATGTGCATGGGGTGGTCGCTAAGCGGTTAACCTCACAAACGACCTACTAATGGCTAAAACCAACTGACATTATTCTGTACTGCCCCTCCTAGACCTCTCTGCTGTCTTTGATATAGTGGACCACCCCCTCTTCATCAAAAAAACTCCTCTTCTTTGGTCACCGTGACCATATTCTTGACTGTTTCTCATGCTACCTATTCCACCGCACCTTCACTGTCACTTACAACTTTACTTCCTCCTCTCCTCTTAATTTCTCTGTCAGGGTCCCCCAAGGTTCTGTTCTTGGACTTCTCCTTTTCTCAATCTACACCTCCTCCCTGGGTCAGTTGATTGCTTCCCATGGCTTTCAATACCATTTCTACGTGATTGAAACTCAAATCTATCTCTCTACCCCCTTTCAGCCCCACATCCAATTGCTGTCTAAAGCTTGCCGCTCCAATCCCTGCAACATCTCCAAGATACGACTCTTCCTAACCAATGACACCAAAAAGCTTCTAATCCACTCCCTAGTCATCTCTCGCCTTGACTACTGCAACTCTCTCCTCATTGACTTACCTTTAAATAGGCCATCCCCCCTTCAGTCCATCTGGCTCTATCCTACACTCTTTAACTCATATCTTCAACCTCTCACTCTCTAGTGGCATCTTCCCCAACCCTCTAAAACATGTGCTAGTCACTCCCATACCAAATAAGGCCTCACTAGGCCTCACCAATATTAACAACCTAAGACCCATCTCTTTACTCCCTTTTGCCTCAAAACTCCTTGAACGTTTAGTCTACAGCCGACTGAGCGACCACCTCATTGAGAATAACCTTCTTGATCCACTTCAGTCTGGATTTTGCCCACAACACTCCACAAAAACTGCCTTCCTAAAACTCACAAACGACTTACTAACAGCCAAAACCAACGATCATTATTCCGTACTCTTATGTCCACACGATCGGACTTTCTGATGGAAAATGTGCGATCGGAGCTTGTTGTCGGAAATTCCGACCGTGTGTTTGCTCCATCGGACTTTTTCCATCGGAATTTCCGACACACAAAGTTTGAGAGCTGACTCTATAATTTTCCGACAACAAAATCCGTTCACGTAAATTTCGAGCGTGTGTAGACAATTCCGACGCACAAAGTGCAACGCATGCTCAGAATCAAGCAGAAGAGCCGCACTGGCTATAGAACTTCATTTTTCTCGGCTCGTCGTACGTGTTGTACGTCACCGTGTTCTTGACGTTCGGAATTTCTGACCAACTTTGTGTGACCGTGTGTATGCAAGACAAGTTTGAGCCAACATCCGTCTGAAAAAATCCAATGGATTTTGTTGTCAGAATGTGCGATCGTGTGTGTACAGGGCATTACTCTTGGACTTTTCCGCTGCCTTTGATACAATTGACCACCCCCTCCTCCTCTAAAAACTCAAATGGCTTGGTCTACATGGCTGCGCTCTCCATTGGTTCGAATCTTACCTATCTCATCGCATCTTCAGTGTCACTTACAACTCCACTTCCTCCTCTCCAACTCTTCTTACTGTTGGGGTCCCCCCAAGGTTCTGTCCTTGGACCGAACTACACATCTTCCCTGGGTCAGCTGATAGCCTCCCATGGCTACCACTACCATTTATATTCTGATGACACCCAAATCTATCTCTCTGCCCCTCAGCTCACCCCATCAGTCTCCTCACGCATCACTGATTTACTAAGAGACATATCAGCCTGCATGTCAAACCACTTCCTCAAACTGAATCTATCTAAAACCGAGCTCTTAATATTTCATCCCCCATGTGCCCCTTCCCCTGACTTCTCTGTCAAGATCAATGGCATATCTATCAGTCCATCCCCACGTGCCAGGGTGCTAGGGGTAACCTTAGACTCTGAACTGTCCTTTCAGACCCACATCCAATCCCTGTCCAAATCATGCCACCTTAGCCTCTGCAACATTTCCAGAATACGCCCCTTTTTAACCACTTCCCGCCTGGCCTATAGCAGATTAACGGCCAGGCAGTGGTTCAGTTATCCTGACTGGGCGTCATATGATGTCCTTCAGGATAATAGCCACTGCGCGCCCATGGGGGCATGCATCGCGGCGATCGGTGGAGCGGTGTGTCAGTGTGACACACCGCTCCACCGATCTTGGTAGAGGGCTCTTTACTACATGATCAGCCATGTCCAATCACAGTTGATCACGATTTCAATTATTTATCAGCGCAGCCCTCCCTCAGATCACCACACTGGACCACCAGGGATTGCCACTAGGACCACCAGGGAAGGGGCAACATGTGGATGGCCAGGTATGTACCCCATGGCCATCCACATGTGCCCAAAGTGCCCAGTCAGTGCCCAATCTGTGCCAATCAGTGCCCACAAATGGGCACTGATTGGCACCATAATATTGCCTAGATGCCCAGCAATGCCACCCTTAGGAGCATCAGTGCCACCAATCAGTGTCATCAGTGCCACCCATCAGTGTCCATCGGCACCACCTGTCAGTGCGCATCTGTGCCCACCAGTTCCCACCTATCAGTGCCCATCAGTGCCCATCCATGCCACCTATCAGTGCCACCCATAAGTACCCATCAGTGCCACCCATAAGTACCCATCAATGCTACCTACGAGTGCCCATCAGTGCCGCCTATGAGTGCCCATCGGTGCCACCTATGATTGCCCATCAGTGCCACATACCAGTGCCACCTATCAGTGCCCATCAGTACCATCTATCAGTGTCCATCAGTGCCACATATCAGTGCCCATCAACAGTGCCCGTCAGTGCCACCTCATCAGTGCCCATCAGTGCCGCCGTATCAGTGCCCGTCAGTGCAGCCATATCAGTGCCCATCATTGAAGAAGAAAACATACTTATTTACAAAAAATGTTAACAGAAACAAAGAAAAACTTGTTTTTTTTCAAAATTTTTGGTCTTTTTTTATTTGTTGCGCAAAAAATAAAAACCGCAGAGGTGATCAAATACCACCAAAAGAAAGCTCTATTTGTGGGAACAAAATGATAAAAAAATTGTTTGAGTACAGTGTAGCATGACCGCGCAATTGTCAAATTCAAATTGTGACAGCGCTGAAAGCTGAAAATTGGCCTGGGCGGGAAGGTGTCTAAGTGCCTGGTATTGAAGTGGTTAAGTGCAGCAGAATTTTTTTGTAACCTTGGCCAGATCTGTGCCTTGCCACAATTCTGTCTCTGAGCTCTTCAGGCAGTTCCTTTGACCTCATGATTCTCATTTGCTCTGACATGCACTGTGAGCTGTAAGGTCTTATATAGACAGGTGTGTGGTTTTCCTAATCAAGTCCAATCAGTATAATCAAACACAGCTGGACTCAAATGAAAGTGTAGAACCATCTCAAGGATGATCAGAAGAAATGGACAGCACCTGAGTTAAACATACGAGTGTCACAGCAAAGGGTCTGAATATTTAGGACCATGTGATATTTCAGTTTTTCTTTTTCAATAAATCTGCAAAAATTTCAATAATTCTGTGTTTTTCTGTCAATATGGGTGCTGTGTGTACATTAACCACTTGAGCCCCGGACCATTATGCTGCCTAAGGACCAGAGGTCTTTTTCCAATTTGGCACTGCGTCGCTTTAACTGCTAATTGCGCAGTCATGCAATGCTGTACCCAAACAAAATTTGCGTCCTTTTCTTCCCACAAATAGAGCTTTCTTTTGATGGTATTTGATCACCTCTGCGGTTTTTATTTTTTGCGCTATAAACGGAAAAAGACCGAAAATTTTGAAAAAAAATGATATTTTCTACTTTTTGTTATAAAAAAATCCAATAAACTCAATTTTAGTCATACATTTAGGCCAAAATGTATTCTACCACATGTCTTTGGTAAAAAAAATGTCAATAAGCGTATATTTATTGGTTTGCGCAAAAGTTATAGCGTCTACAAACTAGGGTACATTTTCTGGAATTTACACAGCTTTTAGTTTATGACTGCCTATGTCATTTCTTGAGGTGCTAAAATGGCAGGGCAGTACAAAACCCCCCCAAATTACCCCATTTTGGAAAGTAGACACTCCAAGGAAATTGATGAGAGGCATGTTGAACCCATTGAATATTTATTTTTTTTGTCCCAAGTGATTGAATAATGACAAAAAAAAAAATATTTACAAAAAGTTGTCACTAAATGATATATTGCTCACACACGCCATGGGCCTATGTGGAATTGCACCCCAAAATACATTCAGCTGCTTCTCCTGAGTATGGGGATACCACATGTGTGGGACTTTTTGGGAGCCTAGCCGCATACGGGGCCCCGAAAACCAATCACCGCCTTCAGGATTTCTAAGGGTGTAAATTTTTTATTTCACTCTTCACTGCCTATCACAGTTTCGGAGGCCATGGAATGCCCAGGTGGCACAAAACCCCCCCCAAATGACCCCATTTTGGAAAGTAGACACCCCAAGCTATTTGCTGAGAGGCATATTGAGTCCATAGAATATTTTATATTTTGACACAAGTTGCGGGAAAGTGACACTTTTTTTTTTTTTTTTGCACAAAGTTGTCACTAAATGATATATTGCTCACACAGGCCATGGGCATATGTGGAATTGCACCCCAAAATACATTTAGCTGCTTCTCCTGAGTATGGGGATACCACATGTGTGGGACTTTTTTGGAGCCTAGCCATGTACGGGGCCCCGAAAACCAATCACCGCCTTCAGGATTTCTAAGGGTGTAAATTTTTGATTTCACTCTTCACTGCCTATCACAGTTTCGGAGGCCATGGAATGCCCAGGTGGCACAAACCCCCCCCCCCAAATGACCCCATTTTGGAAAGTAGACACCCCAAGCTATTTGTTGAGAGGCATGGTGAGTATTTTGCAGCTCTCAATTGTTTTTGAAAATTTTGAAAAAGCCCTTTCTGACACTTTTTGTTTACATGAAAAAGTTATTTTTTTTGCAAGAAAATTACTTTGAACCCCCAAACATTATATATTTTTTTAAAGCAAATGCCCTACAGAATAAAATGATGGGTGTTTCATTTTTTTTTTCACACAGTATTTGCGCAGCGATTTTTCAAACGCATTTTTTGGGGAAAAAACACACTTTTTTAAATTTTAATGCACTAAAACACACTATATTGCCCAAATGTTTGATGAAATAAAAAAGATGATCTTAGGCCGAGTACATGGATACCAAACATGACATGCTTTACAATTGCGCACAAACGTGCAGTGGCAACAAAATAAATACATTTTTAAAAGCCTTTAAAAGTCTTTACAGGTTACCACTTTAGATTTACAGAGGAGGTCTACTGCAAAAATTACTGCCCTCGATCTGACCTTCGCGGTGATACCTCACATGCATGGTGCAATTTCTGTTTACGTTTGACGACAGACCGCCGCTTGCGTTCGCCTTAGCGCGAGAGCAGGGGGCGACAGGGGTGCTTTTTTTTTTCTTTATTATTTTTTTGCTTTTTTATCTTATTTTTAAACTGTTCCTTTCATTTTATTTTTAATCATTTTTATTGTTATCTCGGGGAATGTAAATATCCCCTATGATAGCAATAGGTAGTGACAGGTACTCTTTTTTGAAAAAATTGGGGTCTATTAGAACCTAGATCTCTCCTCTGCCCTCAAAGCATCTGACCACACCAAGATCGGTGTGATAAAATGCTTCCCCAATTTCCCAATGGCGCTATTTACATCCGGCAAAATCTAAGTCATAAAATGCTCGTAGCTTCCGGTTTCTTAGGCCATAGAGATGTTTGGAGCCACTCTGGTCTCTGATCAGCTCTATGGTCAGCTGGCTGAATCATCGGCTGCATTCCCAGGCTCCCTGTTGAGACAGGAGAGCCAGAGAAAAACACGGAAGACGGTGGCATTCCCTCCCACGGCTTGTAAAAGCAGTCTAGAGGCTAATTAGCCGCTAGGATTGCTTTTACATGAAAGCCGACCACTGGCTGAAAAGAATGATACCAAGATGATACCTAAACCTGCAGGCATCATTCTGGTGTAACCACTCAAAGTCGTGAATGGCGTACCTGAAGACAAAAAAATGGTTAACAATAAAACACAGTAAACGGTAAAGTATAAAAAATTGCATACCTGAAAAACAAACATGATAAAACATAATAACAATAAAACATTTCAGAATAGAATACAGTAAAAAAGAGCAGAACAATAGAGAAAGAGAATAGAGAGAGAGAGAACAATAAAACAACAACTATTTTTTTTTATTTTATATATATATATTTTTTTTTTTACACTTTTTTTGTAACTAACTTTTATAACTGTAACCGGTTCCAGGTTCGGGTCTCTCAAAATGCGATGGCATCTTGGGAGACCCTGTGAAAGTGTGTCCTAGTCTGTGCAATGCTGTACCCTACGCTAATACTCAACTAGTGAATGGTAGCGTTCAAAACATTCACCAATGCAAAGACCAGGATTGTCAGGACAGGAGGGACAATAATAGCGGGTGTCACGCCTATATCCGCGCTTGCTGCAGACACGACATCTTTTTTGGGGGGGTTCGTTGGGTAGGGGTACTCGGGAGGACAAAAAGAAAATGCCTCTCATGCAGCCGACTGCATTTGGTTGGGGATGTGAATGGGGGAAGTACGGGCGCTGCAGAAGTGGTGGGTTCCCAATTAGGATTGGCGAATGCAGCAGGAAGGGCACTATGGGCACGACGGGCCTGTGTTTGTCTTTTTGGTGGCAGCAGGACACTACTTGTGCTTGCCACCTCACCAGCTTGAACTGCACTTATGGGACTCGCCACGTCACCAAGTGTTACTGCAGTGCGGGTTTGACTATGACCGGGGTGTACTAGGCCACTGGTGCTTGCCAGTTCAATAAAAAGCTACCAAAAAAACTGTTAGCGATCGCAGGGATCAGGCCTGACTCTGCGAATGCTGCAGTTATGCGTTTAGTGTTCTGTAAGTGACAGTGATCGATCGATACTGCACTTGGGTGGGCTGGGCTGGGCCGGACGGAGGGGCAAAACGCAGGTGCTAGCAGGTATCTGGACTGATCCCGCTAACACTGCGTTTCTGGGAACCCTAAACTGCTGGGGACGCTAGTATAGATCTGATCGGATCAGATATTGATCCGTTCAGATACTATACCACTAAGGGAGGTGTATGCTGCATGCGTGGGTGTTAGTGGTACTGGCGCTAACCTGACGCTGCCTGGGGCTGGTGCTTGCCAGTTCACCAAAATGCTACCAAAAAAACTGTTAGCGATCGCAGGGATCAGGCCTGACTCTGCGAACGCTGCAGTTATGCGTTTAGTGTTTTGTAAGTGACAGTGATCGATCGATACTGCACTTGGGTGGGCTGGGCTGGGCCGGGCGGAGGGGCAAAACGCATGTGCTAGCAGGTATCTGGGCTGATCCCACTAACACTGCGTTTTTTGGAACCCTAAACTGCTGGGGACGCTAGTATAGATCTGATTGGATCAGATATTGATCCGTTCAGATACTATACCACTAAGGGAGGCGTATGCTGCGTGCGTGGGTGTTAGCGGTACTGGCGCTAATCTGACGCTGCCTGGGGCGATGTATATCACCGCCGGGCGATCAGGGGGCTAAACCTTTATTCGGTAATAAACGGCGGGTGCCCTGACACTATAAAAAATAAACGAATTAACCAGCGTCACCCGTAACACTTATACGGTGATCAGTGGTGAAAGGGTTAACTAGGGGGCAATCAAGGGGTTAAAACCTTTATTAGGTAGTATATGGGGGTCCCTGACGCTATAAAACGCTGATGGCGAACCTAAATATTTACCTCCCTAACTAGCGTCACCTGCGACACTAATACAGCGATCAGAAAAATGATCGCTTAGTGACACTGGTGACGGGGGGTGATCAAGGGGTTAAAACTTTATTAGGGGGGGTTAGGGGGGTACCCTAGACCTAACACTGTAACTGTCAAAAACTGACACCATGCAGTAATCAGAAAAAAAAAAAAAACTGCTTGGTGTCAGTTTGTGACGGGGGGGGGGGTGATCGGGGGCGATCGAGGGGGGGATCGGGGTGTTTTGTGTGCCTGGCATGTTCTACTGTGTGTGTAGTGTTTGTGCACTCACATTTCAGTCTTCTCTCCTCGGCGCCGGAGCGGAAAATACCAAGCCGAGGAGAGATGACATGATTTCCTTTGCTGCTGTTTAGCATACAGCAGCAAAGGAATGTTCCCATTGGCCGGCGGCGATCGCGAGGGGGGGGCCACGAACGGATGGCCTCCCCCTCACCTCCAATCGCCGGGGAACAAAAGAGGACTGCCTCTGGCACCGGGGGGGTCCGATCGGACCCCCCACCTGCGGGAGGCAAATCACGTGTATGTACGTGATTTTGCCTGCCCGTGCCGCCTTGCCGACGTACATCGGCGTGAGGCGGTCCTTAAGTGGTTAATGAGGGAAAAAAATGAACTGAAATGATTTTAGCAAATGGCTGCAATATAACAAAGAGTGAAAAATTTAAGTGGGTCTGAATACTTTCCGTCCCCACTGTAAATAAGACGTTTTACTAAGCAGTGTGTTTGCTTTCATAGCTAACCTTATATTATTGTGCGATCAACACTAACTATCAGAGTTTTAATAGACTAGCTAACTATAGGAATAGACAAATAATACATATATGGAATAAATAGAGGTAATCTGTAACCACCTTCGGATCATATTTATTCTAGAATTTATTTCACCTCCCTTTTTAGATTGTAAGCTCTAATGAGCAGGGCCCTCTGATTCCTCTTGTACCAAATTGTAATGTAACTGTAATGTCTGCCTTTATTTTGGTAAAGGCTGCGCAAACTGTTGGCACTATATAAATCCTGTATAATAATGTATAATAATCATGAATGCTGCTGCCAGGCTCCTTCACCTTACAAACCGCTCAGCATCTGCTACCCCTCTCTGCCAATCCCTCCATTGGCTGCCACTCAACCAACAAATTAAATTCAAGATACAGTGCCTTGAAAAATATTAATACCGCTTGAAATTTTCCACATTTTGTCATGCTACAACCAAAAATGTGAATGTATTTTATTTGGGTTTTTAGTGATAGACCAACACAAAGTGGCACATAATTGTGAAGTGGAAGGAAAATTATAAATTTTTTACAAATAAATATGTGAAAAGTGTGGCGTGCATTTGTATTCAGCCTCCCTGAGTCAATACTTTGTAGAACCACCTCTCACTGCAATTACAGCCGCAAGTCTTTTTGGGTAGGTCTCTACCAGCTTTGCACATCTAGAGAGTAACATTTCTGCCCATTCTTCTCTGCAAAATAGCTCAAACTCTGTCAGATTGGATTGAGAGCATCAGTGAACAGCAATTTTCAAGCCTTGCCACAGATTCTCAATTGGATTAAGGTCTGGACTTTGACTGGGCCATTCTAACACATAAATATGCTTTGATCTAAACTATTCCATTGTAGCTCTGGCTGTATGTTTAGGGTCGTTGTCCTGCTGGAAGGTGAACCTCTGCCCCAGTCTCATGTCTTTTGCAGACTCTAATGCCGCGTACACACGACCGGTTTTGCCGTCGGAATAAACTCCGAAGGTTTCTCCGACGGAACGCCGACAGAATTCCGCTCAAGCGGTCATGCATATACACGGTCACACCAAAGTCCGACCGTCCAGAACGAGTTGACATACAACACCTACGATGGGACTAGAAAAAGGTAGTTAAATAGCCAGTAGCCAATAGCTTCCGTCTCTTACTTGCTTCAGTGCATGCGTAGTTTTTGGTCCGTCGGAACAGCATACAGACGAGCGGTTTTCCCAATAGGAATTGCTTCCGTCGGAAATATTTAGAACATGTTCCATTTCTACGTCTGTCAGAATTTTCGGGAAAAAAAAAAGTCCGATGAGGCATACACACGATCGGAATAGACGATGAAAAGCTTACGTCAGACTTTTTCTGTCAGACATTCCGCTCGTGTGTACGCGGCATAACAGGTTTTCTTCTAAGATTGCCCTGTATTTTGCTCCATCCATTTTCCCATGAACTCTGACCAGCTTCCCTGTGACTGCTGAAGAAAAGCTGCTGCTTCACAATTATGTGCCACTTTGTGTTGGTCTATCACGTGAAATCCCAATAAAATCTGGTTGTAGCATGACAAAATGTGGAAAATTTCAAGGGGTATGAATACTTTTTCAAGGCACTGTACTAACAATAACTTACAAAGCCATCCAGGCCCCCAGCTATATCATAAACCTAATCTCAAAATACCAACCAAATCATTCTCTTTGTTCCTCCCAAGACCTCCTGCTTGCTATCTCCCTTGTCACCTCATTCTTTGCTCGCCTCCAGGAATTTTCCGGAGCATCTCCCATTCTCTGAAATGCTGTACCCCAATCTGTCCGACTATCTCCTACTTTGTCCACTTTCAGACGATCTCTGAAAAGCCTATCTGGCCCCTACCTAACAACTGTACCTTTATTTTCTCCATCAGTACATCCCCCACAGTTATTACCTTGTATTTCTTGACCCTCCCTCTTAGATTATAAACTCTAACGAGCAGGGCTCTCTGAATCTTACTGTATTAAAGTGTATTGTAGTTGTACTGTCTACCCTGAAGTTGTAAAGCGCTGCGTAAACTGTCGGTGCTATATAAATCCTGTATAATAATAATAATAAAAAAATACAGTATCATTAGGAGTGTTGATCCAATCTTGCATTGTGGGAGACATGGAGAAATCCATCTAAAGACATAGTTTGAAACACGATCCTAATGAGATTAGAATCTTACCCTAGTACGTAAAACACAAAATTTTAGCTCTGAACCCAAGGGATTTTTTGACGTGAGCATGGGCCAATGTAAATAGTACATATCCTATTAGCGTCTGCATAGGGCTGTTGTAAACTTCCCCATTGATACTGCATTGTTACCCAAACTGGTTAAAGTCCAGATCAGGAGGCCATCATAAAATGTTTAAGGGCACCTTGAGTATGGAACATACAGGCGGAAATTTACTAAAACTGTTTTAGTGAATCAACCCCACAATATGTTAGCATTACCACCTGCCAGTAAACTATGCCCACCCTCCCCCACTGTACTGGGTACACAAACACACATAATGTCACAATAAAGAAACCCTGTACCAGTTGTACAGCCCTATAACACACACACATAATATACAAATTAACATAAAGCTACATGGAATTTGCTCTGTTAGAAAGGGTCTAACATGTACACACCAACATAAATGGAAGTTTACCAGCTTTTGTTAATTTCTCATTTAAAATGTTTAGATCCTACAATACAAGATACTAAACAACAATGCTCAGCTGGATGGCAGAGGGTATTTCTGCAAAGATGATGCCTGTCACAATCTACTGAGAATATGCAATAGTCCAAAGGTTATTCAGCAGCTTGAATTTGCCATAATAGAGCCTCTCATCATGCATGACTTCAATTTTCCACATATGCTCAAAATAATTCATAAAATTACAAGATCAAAATATATAGCAAAAGTAGCAGTCATGGAAATGCTGAGCAGCGGGGGGCAGTACTCGCAATGTGCAATTACAAGCATGGGTGAAAATCCACAGGAAGATTATGTAAATTGACCTAAAAGTCTAGGATTCACTGAGTTTGCAAATAAGGAAATGTGAGGTTTATTCATAAAGGTGTCAGCTATTGGGCCTATATATATTTAGTTTTACATATTTTGCTTGCATTGTTTGATTTTATGAATTGTTTTAACAAAAAAAATCTTTAAAGGGAACTTAGCATCAGATACATTTTTTCATGTTAATTAACAATGCCTTCATCAGCTTTTTTCATCAGTAGCAATGTGTAATCACCATCCAGCATCTGCTTACCGGACTGACTTCTTGGCTCAGACATACCAAAGTCATGTAAATCCTGGTGCAGTTTGGCCTGATTTGCACTTATGCAGATTGCAGTTTGCATATTGCAGGTGCATTTTCATTTTTCAATACATGCTTTTCATCCATTGAAGTCCATGGAACCAAAAACCAGAAAAAAGTCCTTGGCCCTTTTCATAAAATGCACAGATGTGAACTACATCCATAGGAAACCATGTTAAATGGACTGTAGTATGTTTCTGCAAAACTGAAAACACGCTAAAAAATGAATAGGTGTGAACTAGAGAGCTAGACCTGCCTTTTAACCAGGATGCCTTGAGGTTTCTCCAGGGGCGCCTTGGCAAAATTGCCCCAAAATTGTATACAAGCCAGTGGGTGGATGAAACCTGCCTTTTAGTTACACAAAGCTATAGGTTTTCATTGTACACCATTACAACCTTCTAGCTTCTGACCTCCTAACGACCAATGACATCATCAGTTGATAAGGAGGATGTCAGTTCCCTGCTAGATTGACAAAGGACCAACTCTTATGCCGTGTACACACGACTGGTTTTGCCATCGGAATAAACTCCAAAGGTTTCTCAGACGGAATTCCAAGCAGTCTTGCCTACACAAACCAAAGTCCGACCAATGTCCGACCGTCCAGAACGCGGTGACGTACAGCACGTACGATGGGACTAGAAAAAGGAAGTTCAATAGCCAGTAGCCAATAGCTTCCATCTCGTACTTGCTTCAGAGCATGCGTTGTTTTTGGTCCATCGAAACAGCATACAGACGAGCGGTTTTCCCGATAGGAATTGGTTCAGTCGGAAATATTTAAAACATGTTCTATTTCTAGGTCCGTCAGAATTTTCAAAAAAAAAGTCAGATGAGGCACACACACGATCGGAATAGACCATGAAAAGCTTCCGTCGGACTTTTTCTGTCAGACATTCCGCTCGAATGTACGCGGCTTAACCCAACCATGTTCTCCTATCCTATCCATGAAATGCGCAGGGAAGGCTTATGTGCTGATCTTACACTGTCATTATAAGTGTGCCTGGCTTGTTTTTAATGTGCTGCAGTACAAATATGTATTTTAAAGTGGTCGTAAACCCTCACATATACCCAGTGTGGTGAACAGTCTCAGATGATACACAGGGATGAAACAAATCTCCCTACATAAGTTTTACTTGCATATCTGCTGACTTCATCTTGCTATATCCTTTACAATACTTACATCGTGTTAGCATTTTCACTTCCTCATTCTGCACTGTGAGGGCACTCTGGACTTACACTGAGAGACGGCTGATTGGAGGAAAGGCACATACTCCCCCCCTCCACATAGGTAGAAGAACGAAGATACTTTGAGAGCTATGCTGTGACAAGACAAGCTCTCTGCTAATCTTTTTATAGCAACCTCCCATGACAAAAATTTCAGACTGCTTTTTATCTCCCATCTCTGAGAACTTGTCAGAAGTTATCATGCTGATAACAGAGCACCGAACCAGCAGAAACACACGGGACTTAGTGCTTTGGAGATAGATAAGAAAACACTACAGATATATGTGCCTAGGTCAAATTTCATGAATCGGGTTTACATCCACTTTAAACTTTCTACAATAAATACTACACTATGGGGGTTATTTACTAAAGGCAAATCCACTTTGTAATACAAGTGCAAACTACAAGTGCAAAGTGCACTTGAAATTGCACTGAAAGTGCACTTGGAAGTGCAGTCGCTGTAGATCTGAGGGGGACATGCCTTTTGTAAATAACCCCCTATGCAAGCTTTCTCTGGGCTCCTGGCTGATAAGTTTCTTTATACATAGTTTGCAGATTTTTAGAAGCAAATATTCATGTTGCTCAAGTGATAAACTGAAGATGACTGACTAATGGTTATTCATTGAGGCCTGTGTATGTCTTATTTCTGGTGAGTGCATAGTTTGAGCGAAGGTTCACTCGTGCAGACATTTATCGCGTTTTTTGGTGTTACCCGGTGGATAGCATTCTCTGCTTGATACTTCTTGACCTTTGGTGAGCTCATAGTACATCTATAGATTACACACTGGATGGATTTTTCACATTGATGGACTTTGTTTACAATTGTATATTATTTTATTTTACCATCACTTGGATTGCTGTATTGAATTTATTAGAATGCATAGAAAAAGTGAAGATAACCTAGACTTTTTAAATGGCTGTTTGAGTTAATTATCGTGCTAAGCCAAATACCACCATATATGTATCTGTCCAGATTTTTTCTGAGTTGTCAGTATAAAATATTTTCTTTGTGACAAAAGTCTTTTGTAACCAGTTCTAGTCTTGTGACATGAGATTATTTCCAAGAGTGTCTTCAAGGTAATTATTACATAAGAAATATCCAGATAATGATTCTAATGACAGGTGGTATGTCAGGATTATACTGATTCTTACTGATAATGAATCTCTCAGGTTCACGTGATCTTGTCATAGCACAGTATAAAAGTGCAAAAGTCCCTCGTTTGCAACGATATGCAAGGCAATTCTTTGAAAATGATTGTCCTGGATTATTTTTTCTAATTCTTTCTAAGGATTCAGATTTTTTTTCTTACTAAGGAAACATTTTTTTCTTCCTAAGGAATCATTTTATTTTTACCTTTAAGGAAACATTTTTTCTTTCTAAGGAATTTTATTTGAAGAGCAAATTCATTTTTTTATACTAGAAAACTGGATTATTTTTCCTAATGATGAATGAAGCTCGTATCTATTATTTTCTGAAATTAAATATATGATTATTCTGTAAGCAGCTTAACACTAAATGAAAACTCCTACTTACAGAACAACATGTTTTACAACGATACTGATAACTGCAATGTGAGAATGTATTTCCATTTCTGTGCTTTTGCAAGAAGCATTTTAATAATGCCAGGACTGATGATAAACTTTCTCATCCTGATAGCTGTCTTTTTGTGCGTGCATAGTAAGAAGAAGTGCATTAAGAACAGCATTGTAGCCTACGTCGTGGGCAGCACAGCTTTCAATATTGTAAACCTACTTTCCTGGCCTCTAATGATTGACTGGAGGATTCACCATAAATGGCGCTTTAGTTCACCAATCTGTGAGCTAATGGTCTATGTAAAGCAGACAGCAAGTACTATTTCTTTTTATTATGTCTCCTGTATTTCATTTTCTATCTACATAGCCATTGTGTTTGGATGCAAAATAAACGAGCGCAAATTGTTCACTATTTTTCAGCTTTTCTTTCCATGTTTTGTGCTGGTGACTGAAGAGCTGATAGAACATCTCCTTGGCAAGAAGGACTCACATTATGATCTTGTATCTGAAACATGCTTCACTATCATCAATGACCAAACCATGAAGATCAGAATGCTTTTTAAAATCTTGCTTGGTCTTCCACTGACAGCATATTTTTATCTTCATATACTTCTCACAATTTTCAAGAGTGCCCAAATAATGCAGAGGAGTCAAGCAACCAATAAAAAACTGGCAAAAACGTTTTCATCTATCTGTTTAATAACGTTCATTGCACATATACCTGGTAAGTTTTTTTTAGAAGTAAGCACAGAGTTGTTAACCTATGATTTCTAACTATGTTAACCTGTCCATATTAGTTACTATCTGGTTGTATAACCTGATAGTATACCGGATTGATATATACTGTTCTTTCTGCCTGGAAACTGGAGATTGTCCGAAGCAACCAAAAAGTGTCCCTTTACGTCAAAAGTGGTTTTAGACCAGCTAGAAAACAGCGATAGTAAATTAGAACACTTGCAGAATTGAGCGATAGTGAATCGTGGGTAAATTCATTTTATTATTATTATATTATTTTTTTTTATAATTATTTATATTTATTATATTATAATTTATGATTTTGTGTTTCAAACTTTATCATACCCGGGATATCTACTAGACTCTTGTTTGGACAGATTTAAGTGTGCATTTCTAAGAATTGCAGGCCTACAATATAAAACGCCAAATTTCTATGCAAAATAATTGTACCGCTTTGAGACGAAAAAATCTGACATAATCATACCGCAAGGGAGGTTAAATGAAGTCCCAAGCCGCAATGAAATCGTAGGTGCAAATCATAATGATCTGCGGCTTTGAAATCACGCTGAAGTAGCGCAATTTCAAAGCTGCACTGGTGTGAACCAGAGCTAAAACCTGGTACACACTATGATTTTTTTTTTGCTCCCATACACACTGGCCAAATGTCGCCCGGCATTCGACCCATGTGTATGGGGCTTTAGACTTACAAGAAGCTCCTAGGCAATGTCAGGGCCTATCTATACATTCCATTATATTTATATTCAGGTAAGCCCTCCAACTACACAGCTATTGTCAAATCTAAAGGAGATTACACAATCAGCTTTCAATGTGCACTGTCAGCTTTAATTACAATTTGAAATTTCTTAATGATAGCTGTAATTCACAAAATCATTAAAAAGGTAGATACTCCAGTTCAAGCGAAAGGATGCTACTGCACTGTACAGGGATTCTAAAAGAAGACAGACTGACATCACCTCGTCTAGGTGAGCCCACTTGAAGCCTTGGAGTAACAAAAGAAGTAAGACTGTTTTATGGTTTTTCCCAAAGTTCTTTATACTTTCTATAATGCGTTTTGACAGCAAAGGGTGGGGGCAGCCACATAAACCGATCTTGCATTTCAGTGCAAGGTTTTCATTTAACCCTTCCTTATTCTACATAAATCAAAACAAGATTGGTGAGGTCACCATACACGTTATAATCTGATCATACAATCATTGTTCGATCAATTTTAGATTTACCAAATGTATGTCCAATGAGCACCACCTTGATTTAACCAATCAATTTGCATCTAATCAGGCAGGCTCTTGTACTACAGTTTTAGTAGATCCAAAAGGGATTGGCTAAACACACCACTTGTTATTGTTCAGTGGAGTTAAACAGTTTATTCAACAATATCGTAAGAAAAGAACTAACAGTATGTTTTAGCGATAGCCTTGAGTATAGCTATTGATGTAATAGATTTAAACGGACTCGGCTACAGCAGAAATATGGTAGGTAGATTACATGTTTTTTTACACACTACACATACTTTGGAGTTGTCATCCTGATCTTGGCTCAACTACCTAGTGCTTCATGAAACAAAACAAAAATGCAGAGCAGGAATGCAACATGCTTGTTTAGGTAATGAAGCCTCAGAATTTCAGATCTGGAGACCGAACATTTAGATGTAAACCCCAACTGAATGATAGTGTTTCATAAACAATTGTTTTTTCTTTTTTAAATAAAATACTTGTTTTAACCCTATTTAATTCTTTGCTGCATCATAATGCTTCCAATCTCTAGCATTCTTTTTGAAGCCACTTTCTGTCTACATGCAGGCTTTCCAATAATGGTTGATTTACTGAAACTGGAGAGTGCAAAATCTGGTGCAGCTCTGCATGGTAGTCAATCAGCTTGTTCAATTAAGCTTTGGTAGAAAAAAACCTGGAAGCAGATTGGTTTCTATGCAGAACTGCACCAGATTTTGCACTCTCCGGTTTTATTAAATCAACCCTCATGTTTCCATTTGTCATCTCCATCAGAAGCATGTGTGACAAGCAGAAATGCAGTTGGGAAAAATGAATGGATGGAATGTTGTCACCCTACAATTGGCGGTATCTGGACAAGGCAGGCTCACCAAGAATTTTCTAATGAAAGAATTCATATAGCTTTAGAAATTAACGTATTAAGGATTATTAAGTTTTAGTGATTGGCTTTACGTGTACTTTAAGGGCACTTTCACATTGCTTTGCAGCAAAACCTCATGAAAAACGCATATGCATTATTGTCACGTTTTTGGTGCATTGCGTTAACCTTCCCACAATGCATGGTGTGTTTTTGATGCGTTTGCACTGCATTTTAACCCCCCCCCCCCCCTTTTACATCACAAAGACCTTCTCCCAGGCGCATTGCATTCTTCATGCGGTTTCCATACATTTCATTAGGGAGGTGCGCCTTTGGAAATTTTTTTTATTTTACCTAACCTGTAGAGTTGCCACCTCATCCCTTTAAACCCGAACACATATGTATTACACCGGTTCTGAGACTAATTTAGTGCAGATAAGGTACTAAGTGAGTTTAATTACCACCTCAATCAGCCACAGAACCTGTGTAATCAATATGTGTTCGGGTTAAAAGGGATGAGGTGACAACTCTGCTAACCTGACATGCTCATAAAATGTAGCAAGCAGATGGGGGCAAAGCTAAAGTTCAACACTTACAGTTTGTATTTTACTGTTCCTTGCCTCTTAAAGTGGAGTTCCACCCAAAAATGGAACTTCCACTTTTTGGATTCCTCCCCCCCTCCGGTGTCACATTTGGCATCTTTCAGGGGGGAGGAGGGAGCAGATACCTGTCTAATACAGGTATTTGCTCCCACTTCCTGGCATAGATCACCGCGGCGCTTGCGGTAACCTACGCCACTTCCGGCGCCTACTCCCCGCTGTATTTTGGGAGACACACAGGTCCCAGAACACAGTAGGGACCAGAGAGGACGCGGAGCGCGACTCGCGCATGCGCAGTAGGGAACCAGGAAGTGAAGCCACACGGCTTCACTTCCTTATTCCCTTACCGAGGATGGCGGCGGCAGCTGCCGAGAGCCGACGGACAGATTGACTTCGGCTGCCAACATCGCAGGCTCCCTGGACAGGTAAGTGTCCATATATTAACCACTTCCCTACCCACATATAGTCATATGACGTCCTGGGATGGGATCTCCCATCCTGGGTGGACATCATATGATGTCCTGGGATTCCCGGCCGTCTAGGGGGCGCGCGCGCCCACCGCGTTGCTCGGGACCCGGTGCGTGTGCCCGGCGGCCGCGATGTCCGCCGGGCACACGCGATTGCCCGTTAACCGGGCCGGACCGTGGATCTGTGTGTGTGTAAACACACAGATCCACAGCCTGTCAGGTGAGAGGAGACCGATCTGTGTTCCCAGAATGGAGGAACACTGATCGGTCTCCTCCCCTTGTACGTCCCCTCCCCCTACAGTTAGAAGCATTCCCTAGGAAACATATTAACCCCTCCCCGCCCCCTAGTGGTTAACCCCTTCACTGCCTGTCACATTTACACAGTAATCAATGCAATTTTATAGCATTGATCACTGTATAAATGTGAATGGTCCCAAAAATGTGTCAAAAGTATCCGATGTGTCCGCCATAATGTCGCAGTCACGAAAAAAATCGCGATCGCCGCTAAAAAAATAAATAATTTTTTTTTTTTTTAAATGCCATAAATCTATCACGTATTTTGTAGACGCTATAACTTTTACGCAAACCAATCAATATACGCTTATTGCGATTTTTTTTTTTTACCAAAAATATGTAGAAGAATACGTATCGGCTGAAACTGAGGAAAAAATTTGTTTTTTTTAAAAAAAATTGGGATATTTATTATAGCAAAAAGTAAAAAATATTGTGTTTTTTTCAAAATTGTCGCTCTTCTTTTGTTTATAGCGCAAAAAATAAAAACCGCAGAGGCGATCAAATACCACCAAAAGAAAGCTCTATTTGTGTGGAAAAAAGGACGTCAATTTTTTTTGGGTACAACGTTGCACGACCGCGCAATTGTCGTTTAAAGTGCGACAGCTCTGAAAACTAAAAATTGGCCAGGGAAGGAAGGGGGTGAAAATGCCCTGTATTGAACCGGTTAAAAGTCAGCAGCTGCAGTATTTGTAGCTGCTGGCTTTTAATATTTTTTTTTCGGCGGACCTCCGCTTTAACACTTGTGGGAAGATTCAAACGAACAGTAATGCAATAAAGCTGGCCATATACCTAAGGCTTGATTCACACCTATGCATTTTTAGTGCTTTTTGCATTTTGCAGATTTGCATCACAGAATGTGTTCCATAGGAAACCATGTTAAATGGACTAGTGCAAATCTGCAAAATGCACAAAAAAATGCATAATTGTGAATCAGACCTAAGGCTCGATTCACATCTATGCATGTTGCTTTTGAGCGTTTCTGCAGTGTTTTTTACAGTGCTTGCCACGTTTTTGAACAGCGTTTTTACAGCATTTTTACAGTGTTTTTGCCGCATTTTGCATTTTTTTTTTTGGTTTTATAGTTTTTTTTATACTGTATACAGTGTAAAAAAAAAAAAGCCAAAAAAGCAAAACGTGTCAAACGCTGTAAAAACGCTGTACTTGCATTTTTGATGCTGGTCCATTGAATTCTACTACATGCAAAATGCTGCATTTTGCATGAAAAAAAGTCCCTGACCCTTTCCAAAAATGCAGAGGCACAAAAATACACTGATGTGAACATGTTCCATAGGAACCCATGTTAAAGAATTCCCATGCATTTCTGCAAAATGCATCAAAAAACGCATTAGTGTGAATGGAGCCTAACAGTCCAATTCTACAAAGGGCCTGCCTAGCCAGATAAAACCATTGCGCTACAAAGTTGTTTGAAGAGCTACAAGTGTTGGCATAATCAGATTGTGATTACAGTTTAAGGCTGGATTCACACCTATGCAGTTTTAGAGCTTTTTGCATTTTGCAGATTTGCACTAGAGTCCATTTAACATTGTTTCCTATGGAACACGATCTGTAGTGAAAATCTGCAAAATGCAAAAAGCACAAAAAATGCATAGGTGTGAATCCAGCCATAGGCCTGATTCACACCTATGCATTTTTAGTGCATTTTGCAGATTTGTACACTTCAAATAAAGCTCATACAAATAAATAGTGCGATGAATCAGCCTCCTAGAACAGCCAGCAATGCAGAGTGGCAGGAGCGGTTGCAGTGTGAATTGGCCCTAATGTTTTGTGAAAATGATCACTTAAGATGTCTGAAACAAAAAAGGGTACGGCAAGCTAAGTAATAACATAAAGCTGAGCAATATTCAATCCTAAAAGTTCCTAGCAATGTTATGTACCAGAAGAGGAATAAATAAGAGTAATGGACCATCAGGCATTATACAAAAAAATTGCGCAGTCTATAGAATCCTTCTCTACGCATGATAAATTTAAAGAGAATTTTCATTTTGTGAACATTTGTAGCTGGAATAAATATTTTCTAACAAATCTAGAATATGGGACATAAAATTTCCAACATTTGGAAAATATTTTTACAAAATTTAATCACTTGACCTACAGAAGATTTACCACCGTCACGACCAGGCCATTTTTTGCAATACAGCACTGTGTTATTTTAACTGACAATTGCGCAGTCATGCAATACTGTACCCAAATAAAAGTTACCGGGTATGTCATTTTTTTTTCACAACTAGAGCTGTCTTTTGGTGGTATTTGATCACCACTGCGTTTTATTTATTTTTTGTGCTATATAAAAAAAAAATTTTGAAAAAACATTTTTTTACTTTCTGCTATAAAACAAAAATTAAAAAAATCAAATTTTTTCATAAATTTCGGTCAATATGTATTCTGCTACATGGTTTTTGGTTAAAAAAAAATCCCAATAAGGGTATATTGATTGGTTTACGCAAACATTATAGTGTCTACAAATGATGAGACGTATTTATGGGGGGTTTTTTTGTTATACTAGTAATGGCGACAATCAGCGACTTATAGCGGGACTGCAATATTGCGTCGGACACTAACCAGTGAAACTAATATAGTGATCAGTGCTAAAAATATGCACTGTTACTGTACTAATGACAATGGCTGGAAAGGGGTTAAACACCTAGGGCGATCAAAGGGTTAACTGTGTGCCTAGCCAGTGTTTGTGTAAAGTATGTGCTGCTTTTACTAGGGGAAGGAGTGGATTCTAGTCCCTGCTTTGCAGGGACACAGAATCCATCCCTCCCCCCCCGTTAGGCAGATCCCCATTCTGTGTTGTTTATCGATTATCGGTGGGTGCCGGAGGACATTATGTGCCCAGCACCTGCAGATCGGCTTCTGATGTGAAGAAACACAGCAGAAGCAGCCCACCGGTGGCACGCGCTTATGCCCCCCGCAGGTGGAAGTGCAGGATTGTGTATATATACGTGATCCTGCTCATAGCTGCAATCCTAAAGCAGTAAAAGTGCTAGCAGCATTATCAGCACTAACCAGGAGCCTTTTCTACAGGCATTGTAAACACTACAATTAACAAATTAACTAGAAGTCACACCAAGATGTTTTTAATTAGAAAAGAGGGGTAATTTCCAGTAAAAGAAATGAAGACACCTGATAGTTAATTTATAGTTTAAATATACATTCTGTAAAAATATTTCAGTGAACAGCTAATATGAAAGAAATATTGACCATTTGATAGTAAAAATTAGAAAGTCTAATCTGTGTTTTAGTGTATTTTTTTTAATTTAAGGTATTTATGTAGTGCAAGCAATTTATGCAGCACTTATACATCCTATACGATTCCTTTAAGAAAATCAGATTTTAGAGTTTTCTCTGCATTATATATCTAAGCCTTTTCACGTTTCCTGATATTATGCAACATAGAACATTGTCACGCGGAACAGCTTCATACTGATCTGTAGACAGATTACAACTTCAACATTAATAGAATACAGTAACATTCTATTAATAAAGTCTCCAAATGGGAATTCAGATGGTAAACCAATAATGTATAAAGTGATTTACTCTCCCATAGGTGTGCCCTACAGAATTACCCAATTCCCCTGAAAAGAACATTGTTGAGAAAGTAAACAAAGACACAACACATAATTAGAAAACCATTTGTCTGTTTTGCTATATTTTTCAGGAAAGCATAACCGTGTTATATGTGTATATTGTATGTGAGCTTTATAAAATTTAACATGAAAATGTCAGCTGTTTCCCAATTGCTTGGTAAGTCATAAAAATGTTTAAATTAAAACTCCAGGCAAACATTTGAAATAATTATATAATAATTATGTTACTGCTAAAGCATTTGTAATTAAATTTGTCTTGTGATCCAGGCAACATTAACACGAGAGCATAGCCAGGTCTGTGATCTAATGTTTCTCAACATTAAAACTTGGTCACCAACCTGCCCCAGACATTTGATTGAGCAGTTCTAAATGGCTCTTAGTGCTGCCTTCCCCCTCCCAGTGGGAGCACTGCTGTATAGAATACAGATGGCTGATATCAGTGCGGATTTAGGTATTCAATTAATACATACCTTTATGTATGTATCACTGATCGCTGTGATAGCCTCTGATTGGCTATCACAGTGACCAGTCACTGTGAAAGCCGCCCCTGTGTTTTCTTTCTCTGTGAATGGAGGAGAGAGATACTTAGTATTTCTCCTTGCAGAGAAAAAAAAAAGTGTGTGTAAATAAATAAATAAAAATAATAATATTAAAAAAAATTAAATACAAAAATACCTAGATCAAGGTTTGATCTAGGTCAGTAACAGGTTTAGGCCCCTTTCACACTGGGGCGGTGCGGACGTCGGCGGTAAAACGACGCTATTTTTAGCGGCACTATTTGGCCGCTAGCGGAGTGGTTTTAACAATCGCTAGCGGCCGAAAAAGGCTTAAAACCACCCGCAAAGCGCCGCTGCGGTATAGCCGCGCTGCCCCATTGATTTCAATAGGCAGGAGCGGTGAATACACCGCTCCTTCACCGCTCCAAAGATGTTGCTTGCAGGAGTTTTTTGAACGTCCTGCAAGTGCACCACTCCAGTGTGAAAACCCTCGGGGCGTTCATACTGGAGATACAGCAGCGGCTGTTTCAGGGCACTTTGCAGGCGCTATTTTTAGCACTGTAGCGCCTGCAAAGCACCCCAGTGTGAAAGGGGTCTTAGTGTTTAGGTCAGGGTCAAAGTGTTTTTTGTTTTTTTTCCTAGTATCAGTGTCAGTGTGTTTTAGGTAGGATAAAAAAAGCAAAATGGGTAATATTGTTTTTGGGCTGTACGAAAGGTACAAAAAACAACTAACAAACATATGTGGTATCGCTGCCGTCGTTGAGAGCAGGAGGATTTAATTTTGGTGGAGGTTATCATAGAAGCAAGAAATATACAGCTAAACTTTAAAAAAAAAAAATTTTTTACTATTTTGGGCCAGTTTTCCTTTGATAAAAAAAAATAAAAAATCAGGAGATAGCCATTACCATTTACCATCAAAAGAGAGCACCATTTCTCCTGAAAAATAAACAAGGTATAGTTCACCAGGATGCACAAAGTAGTTGGTGATGGTGTACAGTTTAACAAGTCAAAGTTTCAAAATTGTGCTTAGGCATTTAGATTTGTTTTACCCTTAGGCGCGAAGGGGTTAAATACCAAGTGTTACATTTATGTATTATTTGGATATGAATAGAAAATGAAAAAAACACCTGTGAGGCTAGGGCCTGGTTCTTATAAAGTTTTTTTTTTTTAAACTGGCAAACAATTGGTGATAAAGGACACCTTACAATTTGCATTAATTGGTTTGAAAATTTCTTGTGCATTGTGTTTGAAAATGTTACTGTGAAGATGGTGAATTACACATACATGCACTGCAGTTCTAGAGATTAGGAGCATCACTGTCAAGAAACTTAGCCCCTGTTCACACAGGGGCGACTTGTCAGGCGACTTAGCCGCCTGACAAGTCGTGTCCCGTTCTGTACTACGGAACCGTTCTAATAGGAGCGACGCAAGTCTCTCCAACTTAGAAAAAGGTTCCTGTAGTATTTTTGGGGCGACTTTAGGCGACTTGCATTGACTTCTATACAGAAGTCATTTTGCAAGTCGCCGCTGAAGTCATGTGTAGGTCGCCTCGGTGAGTCGACCTGCAAGTCGTGTTGCCCCTGTGTAAACCGGCAGTAAGGTGTCTGTTTTATTTAAGAGAGAAAAGCTGAGATCCTGATGATCACGGCTGATCCCTCAGGTGAGCCAGTTTATGAAGCTGAGATGAGGCATGGAGAGCATGTTCTTCACTTCTCATCACAGGACACACCCTTCTGTCACTGAGATGGCCAGTTTATGAAGGTGAGCTCTGAAGATCTCACTGACCATCTATGTAAAATATCTCCGACCCAGATTCTCCAGCTCAGAGGTAGAGAATCTGGGTGAGAAGCTGCTGTGATGTGAGGAAGAAGGCTTCTTTCTTCCTAGTATCAGCACCAACGAGGTTAAAGATTGATATACACACAGTATAGTTATAATGTATTGACTTTTAGGACCCATTCACATCTGAGCAATACAGCATTGTTGGCAGAATTGCACAATTCTTGCTGCATTTCCAAATTGCACTAAAATGGCACCCCAAATGCGGTTAGCAGACATGCATTTTGCTGCACAAAATGCGCATTTAAAAAACGCACAACACTCCATGCCCAAAAAAGGTTCAATTTGGCTTTTTGGGCCTTAATTGTAAGCATTTTGGTGCAGTCTTTTAACGAACGTTTTGCTGCTTTTTTAAACAAACATTTTAGCGTGTTTTTAAAATGCATTTTAGCACATTTTTATGTGCATTTTGGTACTTTTTTAACATGTATTTTGTCAAATTTTTTACCTGCGTTTTTGTGTGCTTTCCGGAAATGCATGCAAAATGCACATTATGCTTGCGGTGCCATTAATTGTTCATGGCACCCAAAAAGTGGCTAGCAAATGTGCTGTTTGCCCAAATACGCATAAAAACCAAATCAAAATGCATGTTAAAAAAGTGCCAAAATATGTGCTATAAGAAGCGCCAAAATGTGCGTTTACAAACCACACCAAAATGCATGTTAAAATAACCTGTGCCAAAATGTGTGTTTGGAAAAGCACCAAAATGCGCAATAAAAAAACCCAAGGCAAAATGAACGTAAATAATGTCAAAATGAGCTATAAAAAGGGGCAAAAAATACCCACTTAACCACTTCAATACAGGGCACTTATACACCTTCCTGCCCAGACCAATTTTCAGCTTTCAGTGCTGTCGCAGTTTCAATGACAATTGCGCGGTCATCCATCACTGTACCCAAACTACATTTTTATCATTTTGTTCCCACAAATAGAGCTTTCTTTTGGTGGTATTTGATCACCTCTGCGGTTTTTATTTTTTGCTAAACAAATAAAAAAAGACCAAAAATTTAGAAAAAAATAAAAGTTTTGCTTTTGTTTCTGTTATAAAATTTTGTAAATAAGTAAGTTTTCTCTTTCACTGATGGGCACTGATAAGGCGGCACTGATAAGGCAGCACCGATGAGGTGGCATCAATGAGCGGGCACTGATAGGCGGCACTGATGGGTGGCATTGATATGCAGCACTGATGGGCATTGATAGGTGGCACTGGGTGGCACTGGTGGGCACTGATAGGCAATACTGATGGGCACTGAAAGGCTGCAAAGATGGGATCTTATGGGTGGCACTGATAGGCGGCACTAATGGGCATTGATACGTGGCACTGATACGCGGAACTGATATGAGGCATCCCTGGTGGCACTGGCAGTGGTAGGCATTGTGAGTGGGCACTGATTGGCAGCTGCCTGGGCACAAATTAATATTTCCCTGGGGGTCTAGGGGGGGCATACCTGGTGGTCCAGTGTGGATGGTCATCCTGGTGGTCCTGGGCGGGATCTGAGGGGGGCTGTGCTGATAGATCAGCACAGACCCCCCCTGTCGGGAGAGCAGCCAATCGGCTCTCCTCTACTCGCGTCTGTCAGACACGAGTGAGGAAAAGCCGATCACTGGCTCTTCCTATTTACATCGTGATCAGCTGTGATTGAACATGGCTGATCATGTGATCGAACACAGCGGCTTAATATCCTGATCACGTCATATGATGTCCAGTCAGGATATTGAAACCACTTTGCCGCCGTCATTCTGCTAAATGGCGGGCGGCAAGTGGTTAAAGAATGTGCCAAAATGTGTGAGAAGAAAAACGCGCCAGTGCTTATTATTTTCATTACATGGTCTTTTTAACTTTGGTTTAACTTTTTTTAATTCAGCTGCTCTGTAATCACACAGGTATCTCACGTGATCACAGGCAGCCCTTCTCCTCTGTTCTCCTTCTGAAAACAAATGTTCTCTGCTTCAAAAAGAGGGTGCCAGAGATTATTTTTCTCTGAGCACTGAATTGAGATAAATTATCTCTGTTTAATAAACGTACACCTAATCTGAAGGGGTTGCTTGTCTAGGATCAGTAGAGCAGATAAACAACCATTTTCCTAGAATGAAAAACTTACTGACATGTCACTAAAATCTTTTTGCTTATTGTCCTCTGTTTGCTTTTCCAGGAGGAACTTTGCCCCTAATTGCAGATAAGAACATTTGTTTGGAAACTGCAACAGAATTTTTGTTTGATTTACCAATTTTCACCAATCCCATCATCCTCTTTTGCATGAACAAAGAGCTACGGATGCAGTGCAAGAAGCTGATAAGTGTGCGGGGCAGTTCCCGGTCAAGCACACAAAGCAATGATTTGGTGGCCACAACTGAAGACAACCAGAACATTACAAACAGTTCTAAGGAGTCAAAGTTGGAATCAATATAAGCTAACTGTTAACTAAGCAAATATAGTATGACGTAAATTGCTATATAAGCTACCATAATGTAAAAATAAAAATATTTAAAATATATACTGTATCGTTTAGATCCTTTAGTATACAGTACTTATGTTCTTCTTGTTAGTATACCTACACAGCAAAATGCAAAGAACCAATATAAACATACATATCAAATCATATATCTTATGAAATGGGTTGCCTTTTGCCTGCAGTAAAAATATTGAAAATTTCACAAGGACTCAATCTATAGTCTCTGTACTTATCAATGGTGAATGCCTATACATCACAGCCACTGTCAAAATACCTGTGACTTTCACCATATTTACTCTGCGTTGTCAATATGAACACAACCATTAACAATGATTATATTCATCTGTACAACAGATATTATATCTTTTTATTTTAATTTGACTAAAAAAACACAAAAACACTAGTAATAAAAAAATGCACATTGATTATACAAATCTTTATCACAACCACTTAAAGTAGTAGAACATACAATGTTATAGACACAAGGTTAAACTGTTTTGTCATGTGACCATGCATCCCTACTTCCTGATAGTGGGGGGCTGGGTTACAGGACACTGTGCAGACACACTGTGGGGATTTACTAAAACTGCAGCACACAGAATCTGGTGCAGCTGTACATAGTAACCAATCAGCTTTCAAGTTAAAGGCTGGGTGGTACGGCTGTCATCCTACTTTACCCTGCAACATCGGTCCTACTTTGGTCCTACTTCTATCCGACTTGAATGAACAGGATAAGATTTTGCTCCAACTTTGAGATAGTCTGACTTGTCTTTTGACCAATCAAAACAATCCCAGTGTGACATAGATTCCTTTTTAGGCTCTGTTTCCACTACTGCGAGTTGTTGTGAGACTGCGGCACATGTGAAGTCGCATGACAAGTCAAAACCCATGTATTTCAATGGTCCCTGTTCTAATTGGTGTGACTCAAGTCGCAACGACTCCAAAAAAGGTTCTTGCACTACTTTGTTCCGTCTTCGGTGTGACTTGTTCTCCATAGAAAGCAATTAAGTCGCAATGCAGTCGCATGTACATGTCTGACACCGCGACTTTGTTGGGACTTCCACGGAAGCACATGATCTCTGCTCCTCCCAAATACATCACTTCCTTTATTGATGTATGTGAGTGTGGAAGACAGCAGGAAGCATGCCTAGGGCTAGAAAGAACAAGCGACAAGTTCATGACAATGAAGAAATTATTCGGCCTGTCAGACATCATCCAGCAATATATGACCTCAGAGATCCAGGTTGCAAAGATCATGTAAAGAAGGAGAGAGCATGGTTGGAAGTGGCTCGCATATATTATGATACCTGGGACTCTTTATCAGCTACAGAACGGTCTACAAAAAGTAAGTGGTTGATATATGCTGCTTAGCACTTTGTGGCTTGCACCTATTTAAATATTCAGCAACCAAAGGGTGTGTGTTAACAATGTGCATTGTGTTTTCTTGGTGGGGACCGCTTCTCCTGCCGGGAGATCACAATGGTTTGGCAGGAAGGAATCCGCTGTCAACACTATCTGTGTTGATGGTTGAATTTAGCTAGTGTCTTTCCTGCAACCTGTGGCTGCAGGAAAGTAAATCTGTGTGTGCATGTCGGCCACCAAATAATATTTGCCCATGGTCCAAACAATATTAAAGATGGCCCTGTCGACATCCTTCAGCACATGCCAAATTATGCAGGTGTCATGGATAATATATCTTGCAGGTTGTTTTCCCAACATCAATTATGCAGCCTAGAAAATGAATGACCTATGGGCAGTTAATAAATAATGATTTTTTGAACTTGGTATTGTCTTTATATTTTGCAGTGGACTCGTTACAAACTCGATGGAGAAGTCTCAAAGACTGTTACAACCGGTACCTACGAAAATTAAAAGAAGGAAGGAGTGGTTCCGGTGTTCTGCCGAGAAAGTTCCCCTCGGCGGATAAGGACCCCACTGTACTGCGCAGGCGCAGCGCTTGCGAAGTACTAGCCGGCGGAAATAGCCGAATAGTTGTAAATCAGCTGTACACGGCGCCTGTAAGAGGGCCCCTCGCGGGCTTTCTTCACTCGCCACGCTTCGGGCACAGCCTCGCTGCGCTCGGCACTTTTTTATTCTACCTCTAGGTCCAATTAGATGGTGGGGCTTGAACCTGGACCCAGGGCGCAGGCGCCGTGTACAGCTGACTGAAGGTTTTCAGCTTCAGCTATTTTCGGCGGCTCTTTAGTCGTTCGTACTGTGCAAGCGCTGCACCTGCGCAGTACAGGGGGGTCCTTATCCACCGGGGCGAACTTTCTCGGCAAGACACCGGCTCAAAAAGATTAGCCCCATATGCCCATGCCGAGGACCTTTTTTTTTTTTAAACTGGTGTTGGAAATGCAAGAGTAAGTTATCAGCAGGCATATTTTATGAATTTGACATAAAAATATGTTATTTGTATTTCAGAACCCAAGTAAGCTGGGAACACAGCACACAGGGTTTGCCCTCAGAAGATGAGTCAGAGGAAGCTGTGGAGGAGGAGGAAGAACAATTCCAAGACAATGTTGACAAGGAACTGTTCATAGATGAATCAAGGTCAGCAACAAACTCAATGAATGAGGAGGATGCAGAACCAGAGCCTAGCAATGTCTCTAGGCCTTTGCGAAGATCTTCAAGGGGAAGTGCCAGGGCTGGGAAACCCATGGATAAAATCTTAGATGTAGTCAGTCAGATGTCCACTAAAATGACTGAAAACCAGTGTGAAGACACAGCGTTTCTCACTGTAATTTTAGGCATATGTAAACAGGTCCCCCGAGAGAAAAAATATGCACATGGCTTTGATGTCAACTGCTCAATCCTTTGTGGGTGAGGAGCCAACAACATCCTCAACATATATGCAACCCCCCCCCCAATAGCACCCTTATCAACAATAACCTCACTTTCAAAGTACACAGTATGCTCCTCCACCAATAAACCGGCTATACCGTGACCAGTATGGTAATATGCTGAATCCCTCAAGGCCACGCATGTTGCATCTAATTCCTGCCCCTACTACCTCTACCCTTGGCCCCCCGACCACTTACCAACTAGGCAGCCTACACCCAGTCAGGTTCCGCCTTTTCTTGAAAGGAGATGCTAACCAGGACCATCAGTGGATTGCCCTGGACCAACCAATAGTTCAGTTTCTGGGACCACTGAAACCCAAACATACCAGCAATTGTAAGTTTATATTATTTTTGCTGTTGTTTTGAGACTTGTTCATTTTTGTTTTTTTTGTTGTGGTTGCCAAAACAACAACCCAAAAATGTTTGAGTTCATGGAAATTATTTATTATTTTTTTTGCCTTCTTGCACAAAGATTTTGCTGTGAAAAAAGATTATGATTATATATTTTTTTTATTTGTATGACTTTTATTTTGATGTTGTTCAAATTGATATATGTTATTTTTTTATTCTTTGTTGTGGTTGTTTAAAATAAATAAACAACAAATGGTGTAGTTCACCCAAAAAAACTTTATGTTTGGTGCATTCTTGCACAAAATTTTGAAAAATAAAAATTATTCTGGTTACATTATGCGTTTTATACTTATCCATTTTTATAATTTGTGTTAAAGACCTGTTATTCTGCATTTGGATGCAATTAAACATAACAGACATATAAATAATAATAAACTAAAAAATGTATGACATGCATTATGCAATGGCATCCTGCTGCCAGGGGACAGAACCAGCAGCAGATATAAAAAACTATGTGAATCCCTCACGCACATTGGCACCATTGGTGGTGCCCCTACTGGCACTCCATTGTGCACCTTCCAGATCGTGCATGAGGGAATCTTCAAAAAGATAGCCATCACAAATTCTTACAAAATTATGAAGCACACATGCTGCTTTTACTGCAGATATTGCATTCTCAAGTTTTAAATTCATAGGTGTGTGTAGCAAACGGCACTTGTTCGCTAAAATGCCAAATGAACATTCTACCACTCGTCTTGCTCTCGTTAACCGGTAATTGAAGATTCGCTTCTCTTCACTCAGACACCTATTGGAATAAGGCCTTAATAGATGCTCACTGAGAGCAAGAGCCATACACAAATGGCATTGACTGCCCATTTGTTCCTGGCAACGGACAGTCCTGTGGCAGGTCCAGGCCATTTTCCCTCAACATTCTTCCAAAAGATGATCTTTGGAAAATACTGGAGTCTGAGCTGCTGTCATACGATCCTATGTCTATATAGCTAAAACAATAATTGGCATCAGCCACTGCTAGTAATACAAAAGAAAAATATTTTTTGTAGTTAAAGTATTTTGTTCCACTGCAGATGGGCATCACTACTCTCATATGTTTTCCGTCAATTGCCCCGACACAATTCGCGAAATTGCATCGGTCCCAGAAAAATTCCATTATCTTACACCAATCTTCGCGAGTGGAGCAGATCCCTAAGGACATTCCAGATGTCTCTGCAGGTAGCGTGGACAATATTGCTAACAGTAGTTTTACCATCCAAATATCCAAATTGCAAACTTGGAAAGGAATGTCCAGTTGCCAGGTACCTAAAATGGAACAGTAAATACAGTTTATTAGAATGATACATATTAACAATAAGCTACTTCTATATTAGATCAAAAAATGAGCTTGGAAGGAGGTGCCTGAGGAAGTGAAGGAAGAAGAGGAGCAGGAGAAAGACACCGGTGATGTAGAGGGAAAATTAATATTGTAAAAACACTCACACCCACAATAACATGCTAGTATTTATTATTTCACTTCATGTAAAGAGGATGAAAGAATGATGTGGATATCCAAATGCCACATATGAGGTAAGAAGAAGAAAAAGTAGGTATGAATAGTTACCTCAATGTTATAATGAGTCTTTCAACAGCTGGAATACTCCTTCGGAAACTGGTGTTTTGTTTCTCTAGATGGCTAGAGAGCAAAGCCAACAATTCATCAAAACTGTAAATAGAAAATGTATGGCTATTATCTACATTGACCATGTAAAAATAAAACATTTAAAAATCTAGTTCCATTTTTTTAACAATTTGATCAGGTTATAGTTAACACTTCTAACTATTCAAAGCTAAAAATTAGAAAAAGATTCATACTGACCAGGCTTATACACGTTTTCATGAATATATCTTGGAACATTTGCAAGTTGACATCAAAAAATGTTCTCACCTTCTAATGAAAAAGGGGGCTCAATATGGGTTCTGGGACATTCCTTTATATACTGGGCACAAAAGAGAGCGGCTCAATGCAGTTACACACCGAATTTGTCCCTGCAGCCGGAGTCTTTTAAGTTGTATTGGAAGGGCATAAGAGGCCTTCAGTGGCATCAACTTTTTTTTCTTTTTTTCACCTAACGAGGTTGTGTCAATTATGGCCCATGCCATCCATTTTGGTTATTCACTTAGGTGGCAGTGATTTGGGGAACGTTAGGACTCTAGATTTGTTGTTCATGATCAAACAGGATCGCTTTTGTATCACTTCCCCAGGTACAACTTTAGTCTTTTCAGAAATAGTCCCTCAGCTTTCGTTGCTCTCCTCAGACCAGAGGAGGGTTATGGAAAAAATTAGGAAAAGAGTCAATAGGGCTCTTGAGAAATTTATACCTCTGATTAACGGATTATCCTATCAGCAGATGTGGACCTCGAAGGTGGTTATCCGGGTTTGTACAGGCCTGATGGAGTCAATCTATCAGATGTGGGACTGGATATATTCAATCTGGGTCTGCAGTACAGTATAGAGAGTGCCATGGCCGCAGCGGTGGGGGGGCCGGGCTTGATGTTCAAGCCCGCCTTGTGGAGACTGTTCTTTTTATTTAAATTCTGCTACTGCTCGAGTTCTAATAACTGAGCAGATAGAAATATGTTTGGTGGATTTATGAAGTTATGATATAATAAAAGAGTCATGAATTATTACATTGTTTAAAACCAATAAAGGTGTCGCAGCCAATTTCTTGCCAAGAAAAGGATGTTTGTGTTATTATTTAGTTAAATTGTATCTGGGGAAAGTTGTTTGTGGGTGGGTGTGGCCTACAATCTCGTGAAAAAGGGGGCGCAATATGGGTCCACTTTCTTGAGGTTGTGGCCTCCCCACCACATTTAGATTATTTAAGTTAGCAGCATTCGCTATAGAGGTAATTAGGGCGGCTGCTCCTTTAAGGAAGCTGAGCTGAGGTATGCAGGAGGAACCGATCAGAGCACATGGAAAGTGCTGAAAGTGGGGATAGGCTATAAAAGGTCGGCAGGAAAGAGGCTTTTCCTCTTTCCCACTGGACCAAGAAGGAATTTGAAGCTCCTTCCCTGCTGCCCCAGGCGCGAAAACCTCTTATATGGTAGGGTCACCCCAGATTCTGGGGGGAACTGTTGTTTTTATTTAAATTCTGCTACTGCTCGAGTTCTAATAATTGAGCAGATAGAAATATGTTTGGTGGATTTATGATATAATAAAAGAATTATTAATTATTACATTGTTTAAAACCAATAAAGGTGTCGCGGTCAATTTCTTGCCAAGAAAAGGATGTTTGTGTTATTATTTAGTTAAATTGTATCTGGGGAAAGTTGTTTGTGGGTGGGTGTGGCCTACAATCTCATTGACATCCATGTGTAGTTGAAGAATTTGTCTTCATGAGCACGGAGGACCCCAAACAGGCCTCTCCCTTCCCTTTGGGTGATGATGGGATGGATCCAAAATCTATGCCTTCTCCTCCTCCGGTTATACTCTACTTCTTCATCTATTAATGCTGCTACAGCAGCCATAATGACTGCTGACCCAACATATTGCATAGCCAACATGTTTGCTAACCAACATACAACACCTGACAACGAAAGTGGAAGGGGAAATAACTAAGCAGGATAGGGAATTACATCACTATGACTAAATCGCAGAACATCAAAGTCGCACAGTCGTTTTTATAGTCACATCAAATCGCAACACAAATCGCATAGCAAAGTCGCAGTGTAAATTGCGCGACTTTGGGGACGCAATAGTGGAAACATAGCCTTACTGCTGCTGTAATCACCATGTCGCATGGTTAGGACAAAGATCTGACTTTTATCTGACTTCTATGATATTCAATGGGCTGAAGTCGGACCAAAGTAGTGCAGGAACCTTTTTCAAAGCCGAACCGACTTGTGTCTGACCAGTTAAGACGGCTCTCATAGGGAATCATTGATTTACAGGATGTGCTAGCAAAAACAAAAAATAAAAGCTGCGCTTAAGGTAAACCGAAAATAAAGTGTAGTGAAAACTAAGCAGCCTGCATCGAGATCTAGTATCCAAATCCCACCATGAATAATAATACAAAAAAGATGCGGCGCTAAGAACAAATAAGGTGAAATATAATAATCAAAATGTTAGTGCAAGTTAAATAATAACATAATAACATAAATTATTAGTGCAAGTTATATAATAACATAATCCAATGTCCCAAAAAATTAATAGGATGGACAGATAGAATCTAAAAGGCAAAAAAAAGGGAGAGATTCCGTGATGAATCAAGAAAGAGTGCAAAAAGGGGGCCACAACAGAGATGAGGGTGCAGTGGAGAGAATCTTCTGTAGTTCCTCACACCCGAGGTGAAATATCAAATATGCTCACCAGATCCAGTTGACCGCCATAACAGCGGTCAAAAACAGCACAGGGAATTATGGGGCTCCCCACAACCTCAGCTCAATGGTACCGATGGGCGGCAGATGGTATCTCAGGATTCAAAGAGAGAAAGGAAAACCATCGCATAATATTGTCTGCACAATCGTTTTATTAAAAGAACTGCACTTACAAAATCTCGTAGTAAAAACAGCATATCGCGTACAGCTGACAGTCTGCGCCTCCGTCTGCTGCCTCCGCCTTCCTGGTTCGTGTACAGCCCTACACAGAGTACGGACGTGGTGACGTCATAGGCTCCTCCCTACGCGTTTCGTCACTAGCGGACGTCGTCTGGGGATTGTCCAAATCCCCAGACGACGTCCGCTAGTGACGAAACGCGTAGGGAGGAGCCTATGACGTCACCACGTCCGTACTCTGTGTAGGGCTGTACACGAACCAGGAAGGCGGAGGCAGCAGACGGAGGCGCAGACTGTCAGCTGTACGCGATATGCTGTTTTTACTACGAGATTTTGTAAGTGCAGTTCTTTTAATAAAACGATTGTGCAGACAATATTATGCGATGGTTTTCCTTTCTCTCTTTGAATCCTGAGATACCATCTGCCGCCCATCGGTACCATTGAGCTGAGGTTGTGGGGAGCCCCATAATTCCCTGTGCTGTTTTTGACCGCTGTTATGGCGGTCAACTGGATCTGGTGAGCATATTTGATATTTCACCTCGGGTGTGAGGAACTACAGAAGATTCTCTCCACTGCACCCTCATCTCTGTTGTGGCCCCCTTTTTGCACTCTTTCTTGATTCATCACGGAATCTCTCCCTTTTTTTTGCCTTTTGGATTCTATCTGTCCATCCTATTAATTTTTTGGGACATTGGATTATGTTATTATATAACTTGCACTAATAATTTATGTTATTATGTTATTATTTAACTTGCACTAACATTTTGATTATTATATTTCACCTTATTTGTTCTTAGCGCCGCATCTTTTTTGTATTATTAATCATTGATTTACACATCATGCGACACGTGCTCCCAAAGTCAGAGCGTATGTCGTACCAGTGTGAACCCGTACTGTAGAGCCAAAAAATATAAAAAGGAAAATCCAACCCAGTAAGATGAAAAACAGCCACCAATCCAACAGCAACTATATCCCTTTGATTCCTTTGGTAGGCATGTACCAATGCCAGAAAAAATTATGTCTGACTAGTCAATTCGTACAGCATAGCCAAAAGAGCTTTATTGTCAAAGGTAAAACCTATGCGATAAAAGTATTCTAAAATTGTTCCAGTGCATATGTTGTATACTGTATGGATTGTCCTTGTGGCCAATTCTATATAGGCAGAACCATCTGAACTTTTCGCAAATGATTTGGTGAGCATAGACACTTCTTTGAAGAAGGTTGTAATAAACACAGCGTTTCCAGACATTTCCTGGAACAACATCAGCAATCAACAGTTGGTCTGAAAGTATGGGTAGTTGAGGCGATTATAATTGCTTATAATCATGTTACAATTATTTATTAATTGTTTCATCCCCAGTCTGATTGCTGGTAAGGGTGGTTATGATAATTGTTCCTTGTTTCTCCCTCCTTTCCCCCCCCTCTTTGCGCCCCCCCCCTTCCTTTTTTTGTTTGCATTTTTTCTTAATATAGCGTTTTGGCTGCTTATTTATTCACCTATTTATTATAATATGTACAGTGCTCCTATGTGATATTTTTTAGAATAACGTCCAGGCTCCTCTGGACATTGTAGTCCCACGGCCGCGGACATCACGCATGTGTGCATATAAGCTATAATCCTCCCTGGAACAGCAGGCCAGTAGAAGGAGCTGTGTGCTCCGAGCACGTAGCCTGCACAGTCATCACGTGTCTATCACAATCCGGGTCTCCGCCTCCTCCGGCGACGTAATTTCCTTCCGTGCGGTCCACGCTGGGTTGCACTGACTTCCTGGACGTGCCAGGCGTCCCAGCTCCCTTACCATCAGCCATCTGGACACCTTGACGAACCAATAGAACAGCGGCAGCCATGGGGATGATGACACTTCTATAAAAGTGTGACTTGCCTTACATCTTGTAACTGTTCTTAATCTCATGTAATAAATACTCATGTTTTAATATTACACTTTGGTGCGCCTCCCTCTCCCTTCCTGTCATTTCTTAGAGAGTTCTTTGGACACACTCTAGGGGTGGCTGCTACCCAACATCTTTAATCATTTATACCTAATCCTGTATTAATTAACATTCTATGCAAATACCAATGACTTATTTTGTTTCAAACCATCCACTTGCTGTGCGCCAGATATTCATTGTTTTTCATGAGAACCTTTTTAAAGAAGGCGATTGCTGTGTCAGTTCAGTTCTTTATACATAGGGCCCCCGTTCTCACAGACTGCCCAACAAGTAAAACGATGTAAAAATGGGGCTGAGCTAGAAGAGAAAGTAAAAACTGAACACTAGGCAAACAGGTAAATACACAAATAAAATACATAAAATAGCTTTTACCTGCTAAAGGATGTGTACTGCTCTCCACACATATTTGAGATAGGCACGCCATACAAATGCATAACACCCTTTCTTTTGTTGCAGCTGTAGAAGGGATATAGGGGGTTATTTACTAAAGGAAAATCCACTTTGCACTGAAGGTGCACTTGGAAGTAAAGTCGCTGTAGATCCGAGGGGGACATGCAAGGAAAATTAAAAAACAGCATTTTAGCTTCCACATGATTGCATGATAAAATCAGCAGAGCTTCCACTCATTTTAGATCTACCCCTTAGATTTAGTGAGACTGCACTTCCAAGTGCACTTTCAGTGCACTTTCAAGTGCACTTGCAGTGCAAAGTGGATTTGCCTTTCGTAAATAACCCCCATAGTGTTGTCCTTTCCAACCTATGGAAAGGACAGTAAAGGAGCAGCCAAAAGACTGATGAGGTTGTTTTGCTTGCGTCTATCTAGCAAGGTTACTTTGCGGTATAAGCAAGGAAGCTGAGACCTCTGCAATGTACAAATATGCTTTTACTGAACAAAAATGCTGTACATACAAAACTATTACAATATTGGGAATACAAATCAAGACTGACAGATATATCAAGCAAGATGCCTAGCGAATAAGTATGGTCTATAACAGAAGAAATACGCTTCAAAAATTACTTAACTCCGGTTACTGTGTGTTTGTGATCTCCTTTGACAACAAGGACTCAGGCTTCTTCTGGAGATCAGGTATCTCCGTGGTTTGATACAGACTGTCTTTCTTCTGGTCTTAAGGCATGATGCAAGTCCTCTTGGTCTTAAGGCATGATGAGAGTCTTGTCCAGCTTATGCCTGGCAAGTGGCAACCTTAATATAACTCAGGTTGTTTACCTGAGAAAGACATCTCTGTAGCATTCAATTAGAGAGGCACTCTCAAATTCTACCTCAAGATGACAGTCTGCCATCATACAGGCCATAGGTTATATATTATCTGTTTACTGTAGCCCTAGAGACAATAGACTGCTGAAACTGTCAACTGAAATGCAACAATAGTATAAAAGTTCCCATTGTTTGATGATAGTCTGTGTACTTGTTACCAAGGCATTAGTTTGAGAAGCATCCTCAAACAAACCTGATGAAACAGCAGCAAACATAGACTGCCTTCTAATGCTGCGCACACACAGTCGGACTTTTCAGCTACAAAAGCCTGTACAACAGACTTTCAACAGACTTTTGACGGACTTTCTAACGACCGGACTTGCCTACACACGATCACACCAAAGTTCGACGGATTCGTACGTGATGACATACACCGGACTAAAATAAGGAAGTTGATAGCCAGTAGCCAATAGCTGCCCTAGCGTTGGTTTTTGTCAGTCGGACTAGCATACAGACGAGAGGATTTCTGGGTCCGGCGGAGTTACGACGTAAAGATTTGAAGCATGTTCCAAATCTAAAGTCCGTCAGATTTGCAACTGGAAAAGTCCGCTGAAGGTCCGATGAAGCCCACACACGATCGGATTGTTCGCCAGATTTGGTCCGTCCGCGTCCGTCAGACAAGTCCGGTCGAAAAGTCCGACCGTGTGTACGCGGCATTAGAGATACATCACACTGCATGGGTTCATCTGTCAATGAACAGTTTGCTGCACACATGCCCCAGTTCCTGGCAACAGAAACACCTGATGTTGCCCCAGTTTGGTTTGCCCAGCCAGAGGAGAGGAGGTGTCCCCGCACTGTGCGCCCGCTATGCCTGCTGACCAACCCAACCACCAGCTGCCGCTGGATTTTGGGATGCAGTTTAGTTGTCCATACTGCACTTGTAAGCAGGTGTTGACAGGGTACCTGTGAATATTTCAGCCCTGTCTGCACTGTTATTTATACATATAGTGAGTTACAGGCTGGCCAGGATGGAAAGGAGTTAACTGTGTCTAGACTCTTTCCCAGGTTTTTTGAGGTCTGCCCTTTGCTGCAAGCCTCATAAATACCGGGAGAGGGCTCAGAGCTCTCTCTCTTCCACATGGGATTTCAAAGGAAGAACTACTACTGCTTCTCTGGAAGGTATGGAAGGTATGAACCTGGGTAGCCTGCATTAGTTAGTTAGGGCTGGACTCTGTTGTATGTACTGATGAACTGTGCTGCTGAATGCTAAGTAAAGTTTCATAAGGGTTTCAAGCCTGGTCTGAAGTTATTCAAAGAAGTGCATGGTGGTACGTGGCGCATCAGAAGAACAGGGCCTGTAAGCACACACACAGGGTGTGAAAGCAAGGCCACTACAAAGGGTTAACTCGGCAGAGGAGTTGGAGCAGGATAGTAGTTGCCATTGGGAATGTACAGCAGCTGGTCAATAGGTGTGGTACCTGGTGAAGGTGACAGGTTCTCTGGTAGCATGGGGACAGTGAACTGGCTCCCTCCTTATCAGTTTGTTCCCCAACAGCAACTGGGACTGAACCCATGGTACAGATATGCCACAAACCTAGCCGCATGGTATGGAAGAGTGAGTAAGTGAGAGCAAGCACGAGGTCCGCGGCGGGACCCCATTCTGTCTCTGGGATTGATGTGGCAGAGGTAGGCTGGATTGGTGGAGAAGGCACAGGTTCAGCAGTGTCCCTCCTAAATGCAACATACACAAGGAGGGTATGTAGTAATACGGGACAACATGTTTTACAGAGGGACTCTGTAGATATAACTACTGCACACAGTAATGTAGACTTTCACATGAACTCGGCCCCACCTGGTCACGGGCATTGATGAGAGCACACAACAGAAAAGGTAGTAGACCCCACCCACAAACTTATGTTTTAAAACATATGGCTTTTGCATTAAAGCATCATTGCATAGGGGTTGGTTTACTTACTGTAAGGTGTAAACTGTGTGTATACATTAAATATCTAATCATGTGCAATGGAAATTCCTATTTATTTAATATTCCCCTGAACATGATGTATTATTTGATGCAAACGCAAGAGAACTAAGTGAACTTTAGCAAATTAATGCCGTCTAGTATATTTAGCAGCGCCGCCCCCCATCTATGCGTCCGGATGCATACAAGGCACCGGACCATGGATTCCAATGGGGGGGTGTATTTTTTTGAAGTACGTGATTAGAGCCAGAGGCTCTAATAGGCTTCAAAAAAGGGTGGGCTTGGGGGACAGAGAACTGCGCTCCGAGCCCATCCAGTTGTGTGACAATAGCGAATGAATATTCGCTATCATCACACTGGTTCTCCTGCCAGCCAATCAGGAAGCGGGTTGTGAAAGGAGAAGCGATCCTATTGGCCTAGGAGGAGGATGGACGACCGACCGACCCACCAGCCACCACTGTCAAAATCTATAATGCCTCAGAAAAGACAATTGAGTGATAATATTTTTTATTTGCACTGACATTAAAATTTTCAGGATAAGCTTTTGGGGTGTTCCTCCTTTTCTAAGGTCCAAGCAGTACCTCCCAAAAGCTTGTTCTCAAAATGTTAACATTAGAGCAAATTTAAAAATTAAAAAAAACGTAGCTTGGATAATACTGAATAGTTTTTTGTTGCAAGTGCACTGATGTGGCTACAATCATAATGCCTCAGGAAAATATTTGCTGTTACACAAACGACATTGGGTTTTGTTGGTTTTTGCTACCATCTACAGGATCCTAGTGAAACAACCATTTAAATATGATTTTGTGGTATTATAATCTCTTGTCTGGACGCATATTATCCAGAAAATACAGAAAAAATGAATGCTGTGTTTTCTGTATTGGTGTATATGCACAGGGTTTGTATACCCATACCTTTATCCTGACACAGTGGCCATGTATAAAGGGCAAAGCTGTAATTAACCTAGCTGTGCATAAGATCCCCAAATACACACAAACTGCTCTGATGCCACATTAAAATAAAACTTGCAGTAAAAAAGGTGCATTTACTGTATTCTAAATCTCTTTCTTACAGCAAGTGCATCAAGATGTCATCTGAGCATGTGCGGAAGCACTTTTTATGTATAAAGAAGAATTTATATTTGATTCTACGGGATTATGATGATCAGGGACTTCTTTATTTATTATTGTTGGACTTTACAGTATATTGAATTTGAGTATTTTTTGACTCATCGCATTGTGGGTAATTGTTCATCATTTCTTTATAAATGCCAGGGTCTACTTTTAGTTTTTTTGCACAAAGTTGTAATTAAACAAACTGCTCTGATGCCACATTGAAATAAAACAGTCAGTAAAAAAAGGTGCATTCGCTGCATTCTAAATCTCTTTCTTACAGCAAGTGCATCAAGACAGCAGTCTTGTGAGTGTGCAGTCCTTACATTTGAGAGTAAAAATCAATGAGGATATTGTAAGCAGTGATTTTACCAGCAGCAAATGGAAATCAAATGGGAGCAAAGATGTTGGTATATCCCCCAAACACAACACACACACACCTTCCCCATTTGTACTTTTTTAAAGCATACACAACATGCTCAAAAGGTGATTAAAGGATAAGTTCACTTTTTAAAAAAGCAAAAAGTATGGCAAATGTTTTGCAGGTAAAAAAATGTGCATTTATTTTTTTTGTACTAGGAGCCTGTAAAGCATTGCACTAGCGATCAGCAGATCGCTGGCGCCATGTAGGTCTCCTGCACACTATCAGTGTATCCTGTACATCCTGTATGGGTAAGCCAATACTCCTTGACAGTAAGACTCAATGAACTACCACAGCGTTCCACAGAGCCGTGGTAGTTCATTGAGAACTACAAGCTGACAAAGGATGTCAGGGCTTGTAGTTCATTCAGATACACAGGGCTGTGTGTATGAATGACTCCTGAATGAGTCCTGCATGGCCACGTTGATTTCAAAATGTGACAGCTTGCACCGAGAACTTCTCGTTGCCACAGGGAGGGGGGTAGTAGGCAGCGGCTGCAGCACTAGATTAAGACCTTCTGTAGATAATAATTTAAATGGCTGGATGAAGCAACTGTCATCCTATGCCTATGAGAATTTTTATTACCTATGCACCCCCTATACACCCTAAAGCCCCTTTCACATGAACGGACCGTTCAGGTCCACCTGTCAGTTTTTAGGCGGACCTGAACGGATGCTCAATGCAGGTCTATGGAGCGACGGATGTCAGCGGTTACCATGTCCGCTGGCATCCGATCCGATCCACTAAAATCAGACGTATGGCGATACGTTTGCATCCGTCCTGGCGGATCGGATGAGATCTGATGAAAGCGGATATGCTGTCCGTTTTCGTCCGATCCCTCCATACAGTGCCATCTTAAGAGCATTATAGGCCCCCGGGCAATACAGTGCACTGGGGCCCTCTCTACACAATCACGCACGATTGCCCATCAAATGCAGCTTTACTGTGCCCGTGAATGCAGCCTCACTGTGCCCGTGAATGCAGCCTCACTGTGTCCATGAATGCAGCCTCACTGTGCCCACCATTGCAGCCTCACTGTGCCCATGAATGCAGCCTCACTGTGCCCACCATTGCAGCCTCACTGTGCCCATGAATGCAGCTGGGCAGGATGGCTGGGATGGGGGGTGGATGGGGGGATCATAGGATGGCTGGGATGGGGGATTGCAGGATGGCTGGGATGGGGGGGATGGGGGGATCGCAGGATGGCTGGGATGGGGGGATCGCAGGATGGCTGGGATGGGGGGGTGGATGGGGGGATCACAGGATGGCTGGGATGGGGGGGATCAAAGGAAGGCTGGGATGGGGGGGATCGCAGGAAGGCTGGGATGGGGGGATCGCAGGATGGCTGGGATGGGGGGGATTGCAGCATGGCTGGGATGGGGGTGATTGCAGCATGGCTGGGATGGGGGGTGGATGGGGGGATCACAGGATGGCTGAGATGGGGAGAATCGCAGGATGGCTGGGATGGGGGGTGGATGGGGGGATTGCAGGATGGCTGGGATGGGGGGTGGATGGGGGGATCGCAGGATGGCTGGGATGGGGGGTGGATGGGGGATTGCAGGATGGCTAGGATGGGGGGATCACAGAATGTGTGGGATTGGGTATCGCAGGATGGCTGGGATGGGGGGATCGCAGGATGGCTGAGATGGGGGGATCGCAGGATGGCTGGGATGGGGGGATCGCAGGATGGATGGGATGGGGGGTGGATGGGGGTATCGCAGGATGGCTGGGATGGGAGTTGGATGGGGGGATAACAGGATGGCTGGGATGGGGGGTGGATCGTAGGATGGCTGGGATGGGGGGTGGATCGCAGGATGGCTGGGATGGGGGGTGGATCGCAGGATGGCTGGAATGGGGGGTGGATGGGGGGATCGCAGCATGGCTGGGATAAAGGGTGGATGTGGGGATCGCAGGATGGCTGGGATGGGGGTGGATGGGGGGATCGCAGGATGGCTGGGATAGGGGGTGGATGGGGGATCACAGGATGGCTGGGATAGGGAGTGGATGGGGGATCACAGGATGGCTGGGATGGGGGGTGGATCGCAGGATGCCTGGGATGGGGGGGTGGATGGGGGGATTGCATCATGGCTGGAATAAAGGGTGGATGGGGGGATCGCAGGATGGCTGGGATGGGGAGGTGGATGGGGGGATCGCAGGATGGCTGGGATAGGGGGTGGATGGGGGATCACAGGATGGCTGGGAAAGGGAGTGGATGGAGGATCACAGGATGGCTGGGATGGGAGGTGGATGGGGGGATAACAGGATGGCTGGGATGGGGGTGGATCGCAGGATGGCTGGAATGGGGGGTGGATGGGGGATCGCAGCATGGCTGGGATAAAGGGTGGATGGGGGGATCGCAGGATGGCTGGGTTGGGGGGTGGATGGGGGGGATCGCAGGATGTCTGGGATGGGGGGGTGGATGGGGGGATCGCAGGATGGCTGGGATGGGGGGATCGCAGGAAGTCTGGGATGGGGGGGTGGATGGGGGATCACAGGATGGAATGGGGGGATGGGGAGAACACAGGATGGCTGGGATAGGGGGTGGATGGGGGATCACAGGATGGAATGGGGGGGATGGGGAGATCACAGGATGGCTGGGATAGGGGGTGGATGGGGAGATCACAGAATGGGATGGGGGGTGGATGGGGAGATCACAGGATGGGATGGGGGGTGGATGGGGAGATCACATGATGGGATGGGGGGGTGGATGGGGAGAACACAGGATGAGATGGGGGGTGGATGGGGAGATCACAGGATGGGATGGGGGGTGGATGGGGAGATCACAGGATGGGATGGGGGGGTGGATGGGGAGATTGCAGGATTCAGGATGAATGGGGGTGGACAGAGAGCACAGGAGAGAAAGCATAAACAGTACAATTCAGATTAAGACACAGAACACTTCCCCGTTCTTAGCACACACTCTCTTTATCTCCTGCAGAGTCCTGTACAGATGAAGCAGACAGAACGAGTGGTGCTCTGTGTCTGCAGCCTGAGCCCAGCTTCTGTCTTCCAATAATCTGATAAGATTCTGGGCACAGGCTTCACCAGAAATACGTCTGTCAGGACACTGCCACAGCTTAACTGCAGCAATTTTTCTATCAGGCGCACACTGTCCTTCCCTCCTCCATTGGAAAGCACCTCCTCATCTTCAGTACAGATCGGCAACTGACCCCGCCCCCACGCACAGAGTGAGTCACGCTGTGAGTACAGGATGATTACTATGAGCTGCAGCCAATCACCATGAGGACAAGCAGCCAAAAGGTCCAATCAAATAAGATTTTCACACGCACAGTGAGAAAACCAGCCTCAGGCTGTGGGATTCTATGTGCACGTGCGGGACAGCGGGAAAGCCAGTCCAGCCCTGGCTGGGGTCGCTGGGCAGGTGGGGCCCCCCAGGCAAGTGGGGCCCCCAGGCAACTGCCCAGCGTGCCCATGCGAAAAAACGGCCCTGCCTCCATAGGAATCTGCGGTGCTCTGACAGGCCCCTCCCCGCTCAGTGAGCGGAGACGGACCTGTCATCCGCCGGCTCATCGGGGATCAACAGAGAGATCTCCTGCTGAGCTGGCGGACAGAGCTGAGCGGATCTGCCTCGTGGGAATGAGGCATAAGGGGGTACTATACTCATCTCTCCTCCTGTGATGCAACATTGTTCTTGCCTAAATCTTTTCATCAGCTTCTTTCAAGTTCTGGATCTTGGACCATCTTGATTGGCTTGGCCAAGATGATATAAGGCTTGGCTCCCACCTATGCAATTTGATTTTGATCCCGATTTTACCAGGATTTTGATGCGATTTACATTTTGCATTTTTTTTTTTTTTTGACAATTTGTCGTTTGGCAGATAAAAAATGCAAATCGCTGCAAAATTGCAGAACAATTGTTGCAAAAACACACTACGTGCTTTTCTGCAGCTTTTCTATTGAAGTCTATTGAACTAAAAAAGTCCCTGACCCTTTCCAAAAATGCAGCGGCTGAAAAAAGCATAGACGTGAATGTGTTCTTTAGGAAACCATGTTAAATGAACTGTAATGCGTTTCTGCAAAAAGCACCAAAAACGCATAGGTGTGAACCGAGCCTAACTCTTGCGCATACGCACAGGAATTCATTTATCTCAGCACCCACCAGCAGTTAAGGTTTAAGCCCGGTACACACTGCCCTGGTACACACAGACGGCTGTCTGGGTGTACGTGTGTTGTACGCCCCAGGCTGCTAGGCCGGAGATTGGGCCTATCCCGGGGGCATCTGGCTGCTGCCAGGCTGTGTGAGGGCCTATCCAGAAGTAAGAGGGCAGCACAGTGTTGGGACTGCGGCTTGCAGTCCAACCGAAAGTGACAGTTCTGTCGGCCGGAGAACCTGTCAGTGGTCAGAGGAAGAAGGAAAGCTGTTGCCACAAAGGGACCAGCCACCTTTACCAGGGACCACAGTGAGTAACTGAAGAAAGTACCGGAACCATATTCTCACCGAAAAGGCACAGGCACGGTGGAGAAGCGGGAAACTTCAGGCGGTGATCAAGTCAGGGACCCAGCCAGTGCAGGTGACGCTTGCAGAGCAGCCTTGTGAGTCAAGCCAGGGACCGAGCCGGTCAGCAGGGGTGAAGCTTGAGAACATAGGAGATCTACACAACACTCACTGCTGAGAGAAGACAGGACTGAGAAAATCTTTGAACTAGGGAGCAATATTGCTTTTCTGCAAAAATACAGCTATAGTCAGCATTTGAAGAATTAAAGATCTTTCGGATGGAGCTACCCTGATGTGCCTGGCTGCCTTGTTATTCTGGCCATCCTCTCTCCATACTGTTGATCCTAATAGGACGCCATTACGATCATGTGCCTGATTATATATAAGCTGTTTCCTAGCTTGTTGCTGGTAAGCATTCAATTTATCTGGTGGCAGATTTTTTCTCACGTGGTGTTATTGGAAGGATTTGCCCATTTCATTGCATCTTATGGGACTTTTTTTAAATTCACTTTTGGACTTTATTATTTTATTGACTTAATATTTTCTATACACAGTTATGTTTGTGTTTTTTCTTATATTATTTATGTGATCCTTCAGAGATCCATACACAATTTGGTTACAGCGCGGTTCCTACCCACCCACGAAGCTTGAGAAGTATGTGGAGTGCCAAGCTAGGGACCCAGCAGGGAAGTGTGGGTGACGCTTGAGGGAGATACCACCGCTAACCTTGGAGGAGCTCAAGGGATTCAGAGTCAGTGCATCAGTGGGTCTAGTGAGAGACCAGGAGCTCAGTGTTGAAGAACTACAAGAGACAGTTGTAATGGAGCTGAAAGAACTGTTACGTTTGAGTTAGGAACTGTTAAAGGACTCTTGCCATAGGAGACAGCATCCCTGCAAGTGCAGAAGTGGCGCCTTGCTGGGGCCTTTCCCTGCACGGCTGTCCTCCTACTGAAGTCTCAGAGTCTGCCAAATTGAATCTACAAATACTTAAGGGTGTCTTGGCCCTAACCCTCTTTCCCCCAAAAATACAAAAAGGACTGTCAAAAGAAATAAAACCTCTTTTACATCCAAGAAGTGCCTAGCGCCCAATGACTTTCACCATCTTTGCATTCACTATACCCCACAACCCACCACATATTGAAGGATCATGTCAGCTATCTTTGGCCTTGGAGGTCCTCATTAGACTGGACAAGGCCAGAGATCTTGCTACGTACACATTTTACAACATCATTGTAGTTTTGCAGAATATCGGTGTATGTATATTGTATAATAAAGAACATTAAATAACTGATGTTAAAGAGGAGTTCCGTCCCCCCACCACAAAATTAAGTCAGCAGCTACAAATACTGTAGCTGCTGACTTTTAATATCAGGACACTTACCTGTCCATCGACCCCGTGATGTCAGCACCCCAGCCGATTCTCAGATCAGCTCTCGGGTGCTGCCGCCGCCATTAGTGGTGAGGGAAACCGGCAGTAAAGCATTTTGGCTTCACAGCCAGCTCACTACTGCGCATGCAAGAAGCACGCTGCACTTTCTAACTGGTCCGACGGCATAGGAAGGAGACCAAGGTCGCCGCAGCGCAGTCTCCCGGAAGTGGGTGATGAGTACCTGTCAAAAACAGGTACCCGCTCCCCCCTCCCCTGAAAGGTGCCAAATGTGGCACCAGAGGGGGGGGGCAGATAATCTGAGCTTCCACTTTTGGGAGGAACTCCGCTTTACAGACATGCAATGTGTATGTTGTTAATTAATATTATTCATGCATTCTTTGTGAAATGGTAAAAAAAGTAAAAAATGAGAAATTAAAAATAAGAGTTATGCTGTTTTAATGTAGATAGAGCAACAATTGACTGACCTACATGTTCCACTTGATCTTTTTATGTGATTAGAAAATGCCGGTATTGTTACATTGCATAATATCATCAGGCCAGTGTTCAATTTCAGAAGCCATTAATAAAGTCCTCTCTCCAGAACATTATGTGAGCATAGATTAAAAGCAAAATAGAACACCATTAAATGACATTTGTGTCCCATGATAGCAGAAGTGTGTTGGTCTTTGACAAGATTGCAGTAACCAGATATGTGTATTGAGGTTTGAGCACAGGAGCATACAGTACCTTTCAGCATAAAGAAGTTGCCAGATCTATGTGTTGAACATAACCTTTTTTTTTTACTTTGGTAAAACAAGTCTTATGCCCCGTACACACGGTCGGACATTGATCGGACATTCCGACAACAAAATCCTAGGATTTTTTCCGCCGGATGTTGGCTCAAACTTGTTTTGCGTACACATGGTCGCACAAAGTTGTCGGAATTTCCGATCGCCAAGAACGCGATGACGTCAACCACGTAGGACGAGACTAGAAAAGGCCAGTTCAGAACCAAGCGCGGCACCCTTTGGGCTCCTTTTGCTAATCTCGTGTTAGTAAAAGTTTGGTGAGAGACGATTCGCGTTTTTTCAGACTCGTGGCTTTCAGATCGTTTTCTGCGGTTCAGTTTGTGCTTGTATGTTTGTATCTGCTCTTCAGTGCGTGCAAGCAAGCTACACGTGACTTCCATTAGTCATTGTGTTCTTGTTCGTTCGTTACTGTTTTTCAGGTCGCTCTTCACAGGCCTTGCTGTTCTTCAGTGCGTTCTGTTACTTCGTTTTGAACAGCCGACCGTTTTCTAGCCATGTTGCGTATACGTACTCCTCGTAGAGTTCGTGCTGTGCGGGGGCTTGGTTTTGGGGTCCTGACCTTGACACAAGTCCAGTCCATGAACAGGGTGGGGAGGAGTTCATGGACCAAGAATTGTTTGCTTCAGCGTGACCAGTTCTGTCATATGCCTTTGCTCCGTGAGATCCGTGAGAATAATCCTGATGATTTCAGGAACTTTCTCTGGATGACGGACCCCGTATTTCACCGTTTGTTGGCTTCGCTGACCCCCTATATCAGCAGGCAGGATACCTGCATGAGGCAAGCCATCACTCCGGAGCAGAGGCTGGTCGCCACCCTGCGGTACTTGGCGATGGGGAGAAGTCTGCAGGACTTGAAGTTCTCGACAGGCATCTCCCCCCAGGCTCTGGGTATCATTATCCCAGAGACCTGTTCTGCCATCATCCAGGTCCTGCAGAAGGAGTATATGAAGGTAAGATATATCCTTGAATATCACATTTTATTGTATTTAATATTTGATAATGTATTGTATTTCTTTCCTCATTCCCTAATTACCATGATTGGAAAATGCTGTGAATGTCCCCTTTGTCCTCATTCATGCTGGATTTTTATGTAATTAATTGTGTTGTCCTTCATACATATTTGCCTTCACTTACCTCCCCAGCACGCTGTCCTGGCCCTATATTCACCTCATGTAGTCACTTAACAATGTATTTTATCAGCTCCATAGTAGTGCTTTAACCCAAACATCCCCTAAAATGTTATTAAAAGTGATTTGTGCTTTAAATTCAGGCAGAGTGCCAGAGGATTTTTTTTTGGGTGTCCCCAAATCATTTTTAACCCTCCCTCCCCCCAACTGCTGAGTCAGCTGATACCAATTCTCTATCTATCCTCAATCATCTATCTGCTGACTTTGCCAAACCCATACACACTATACCCACCTCTTTTGTGGTCAGAATTATGGATGAATTCCACAAAGCATGTAGTGCAAGGACCTGCCTGTATAATTTCAAATGGTACTGTTTAAAGTTTTTGTATACTATTATTATCTTGATAGGTAATAGCAGAATGTCCAAATGTGCTCAAATGTGTACAGTGTGTATTTATATCTTTGTATTATGACACTTCTTACCTGTCCAGTGGGCTGCCAATAGTGTAACTAAGGAGGGGCTGTTCAAAGTAATACACATTAATTATGCATTCATCTCTCAATGAAGTGGAGAGGGTTACCTGTCCAAGAGCTCCCCCCCTATAATGTTAGAAATGGCCCATGACAGGGGGGGAGGGGGAATATGATAGGTGTACCTTATACTTTGGTGTTTAAAAATTCCCATTAATAAATGTTATCTTGATGTTGGCCAAGAATGTTTGTGTCTAATCTGCTTTCCATGTTTATGTGCAAAAAGACTAATTTTTTTTGTTTTCCTCAACAGTTTCCTTCCACGCCACAGGAATGGCAGACTGTGGCCTCCCACTTTGCCCAGCAGTGGGACTTTCCTAACTGCGGAGGGGCAATTGATGGGAAACACATCCACATCGTCCCACCACCCAACTCGGGGTCGTACTATTATAATTATAAGGGGTTCAATAGTATTGTGATGTTGGCGGTGGTGTCGGCTAATTACGAGTTCCTGTATGTGGACGTGGGGAAGAATGGCCGGATGTCCGATGGTGGAGCCATCGCCCAGACAGAGTTTTACAGGCGTCTCTAGAATGGCAGCTTGGACTTGCCACCTCCAGAAGAGAATGTGGAAGGACTCCCATTCGTCTTCGTTGCAAGTGAAGCATTTGCGCTGAGGGACCATCTTATGTAGCCATTCCCGATGAGGACCCTCACCCTGGACCAGAGGGTTTTTAATTACCGGCTGGCCAGAGCCAGAAGAGTGGTGGAGAACACATTTGGAATCATGGCCAGCCGGTTCCGCCTATTTCTGACACCCATACATATGGCGGAGTATAAACTGAATCATATTATCCTGGCGTGCTGTGTTCTACATAACTTTTTACGTCAACATTCTGCCAACTATGCTGACTCAGTTGGGCCTGAGGCAGGAATGATAAATGAAACAACCCTGACGGCTCTTGAAAGTGGCCATCCTGGCTTGCTCTCACTGAGTGACTGTGATGTCCGGCTAAGATACCTTAAGTTCTTTGCGGGTAGGGGGGCCATCAATATGCCAGACAATTTGTGAAACCTTGATCAAATAAAAAAAAATTAAGCAAATCTTTGCTGACATTTACTGCTTGTGTTTGTTTTAGCTGACCCTGACCGAAATGTGGTGAGTCCTGAAAATGGCGTTATTGAGTAACCTTACAAAGCACTGTTGGATGTTATTAACTAAAGGCAAAGACACTTTGTACTACAAGTGCACTTGAAACTGCACTGAAACTGCACTTGTAGTGCAAAGTGGATTTTCCCTTAGGAAATAACACCCATTGTCACAGAAAGCAGCAATTAGAGCACCACAAAAGTGTTGTAGCGTTGAGACAATAATCCACACATTCTTGATTAACAATCTTTTTAATACCTGCACAATCACATGTGCATTTAGAAAAGGTTTTTAAAACAAACCAACATGTATGTTGTATAACAATTTTTGGGGTGGCATTATCAAAAATAGAAATGTCCATTTAAGATAAAACAGGCATGTTTCAAAACAACAAGAAAGACACAAATCTTGAACTTACAAAGTTCACATTTGATAGGACTTGAAGGCAATATCAGACATGAGTATTTAGGAACTGTGTTTGATATTGCGTTCAGATGGGGTGAAGTCACCCTAGGAAAAGCCCAATTTTGAAGATGCACACCAATTTACGAATGTCAACATGTGCTAGCTGCTATCACGGGGGATCAAGGGACGTGTTTTGGGGAGCAACCCCTTCCTCTCAGCTACTTTATTATTGAGGAAGGGGTTGCACCCCCAAAACGCAATCCATTGATCTCCCATGATGGCAGATAGCACATGTTGACACACTGTGTGCATCTTCAAAATTTGGCTTTTCTAAAAATCGCTAAAACATTTTTAACATTGTAGCACACCAAAAAACAAAGGGATTTGGAGGGGTTTTAAACTCTCCCCAAAACATCAATGATGTTCTTATTTTTTTAAATAACATCATTGATGTTTTTCTTGAGGTTTTCCAATGCTAAATTACACCCCATGATCTCCCCGATCAGGATCTGTGCACTTTTCGAGGTGAAATGAACTGGATCCACAACATCACGATCACCTAAAAAGAGAGAAACCAAAAAAAAACATGTATTATAAATATGCCGGCATCCATCTCTTACCTGAGCCTGTGGTCGCAGACACTCACCTGTTGTGGTGACTAGTTCCACCACGTCTTCTTCCTCCTCCTGCTCTTCTTGTGTTTGGGGTATTTCCCCTTCTTCCAGAGGTGGGGGGTCTGTGGTCTCCTCGGATGAGGGGTGTCCTCCGAGTCTTTTCTCCCCTATGTAAAACAAAAATGGTATACTTAGCACACAGATATTTGATGGCAGAACTATAAAGATGAAACATTGCTTGGAAGTGGGGTACAATTGTCTATTTTGGCAGAGTTCCAAGATGTAGAATTTTGAGTGTCCTTTGTCAAGCTTCAATACTTTACCTGTTTTGTACAAGCTTCACAGATGGAGACCCCCCTATAGTATACACTGGAGCACCTGTGTGGGCCCCCTAATAATAAGGGTGTTCTTGTGTCCCACACTAGTGCTCCAGCGTCCAGATATGAAAACTGCTGCTGAGTGTCCTCTCCTTACACAGAATCTATTTTGAATTTTATTCTAGTTACAAACCCATCTACACAACCAAATTTTTTTCATACAAGTAGGCCCTAAAAAATGTGGGCAAATGCATATGGCCAAAACAATGGTGTTTTATAGGCCGAAAGAAAAATGTTTGATACGAACGAATAATGTGCCCATGAACATAGAAGTTGCCATTTTAAACTGTACAACACTTAAGAAAAGCACATGGAGCAGCACGAACATAATAAAGACAAAAAGAATAGGAACACAGCACAACTACTTACTTTTTTGCAGCACTCTCTGGATCTTTCTGTACTGCTCATGTTCTCGTAATTTCAGGTCTGACCACCGCTTCCTGAGCTGGTCTTTCGATCGTCGTACCCCGAAATTCCAGTGCAGACTTTTGACCATTTTCGCCATGATCTTGGCCTTTCTGACATTGGGGTTGGGGTAAGGTCCATACTTCCCGTCATAGTCGGCCCACTTCAGGATGTCCACCATCTCCAACATCTCACCAAAGGACATATTTGAGGCCTTAAATCTTCTCCTTCTGGATCCAGACGTTTCCGGCTCAGGGCTTTCCTCCTCCTCCTCGTTGCTATAATTAGCACGTACCTGCTGTGTCTCCGCCATGTGCTCTACCCCCACTGCGCTGAATGAAAAGGGGCGGGGAATAGACTAGAAAGAACGTCAGGGGCGGGCAGAGTTACACGCATGCGCAGTGTGTATAAAGCGTAACACGCGTGTGTAGTACGTACAATCTGTGAGCGGAGGAAGGAGTATCGGAGGCACCGATCATGATAGCGAAGGTAAGAGCCAAACTTGGGCTTATACTGCTTCTAGATTGAGGACTATATTGTAACAAGATTAGGAGAGTTTTGCCTGACATTAGGGTTTGTCTTGTGTTGTGTCTTGCAGTGAAAATGGATATCTTGAAAGATACCGACTTTATGGCAATCTTCATAGATATGTTGAGGGAGCTGCCCTGTTTATGGGAGATAAACCACCCACATTATAAGAACCAAACAAAGAGGAAGGCAGCGCTGGATCAATTGCTGGAATTTGTGAAGCAGGTGATCCCCACGGCAGACATCACCTATTTGAAGATCCTAATTGGTGGCCTGAGGAGCACATATCTAAGGGAGCACAAGAAGGTCCAGGATTCCCAGAGATCCGGAGCAGCAGATGACATCTATGTCCCCAGGCTGTGGTACTATGACAGGCTGCATTTTCTGGTAGGTCAGACTGAACCCAGGTCATCACTCTCCAGTCTTCCTTCCACGCTTCCTTCCCCCCCAGCTGAGGCTTCTGACGCCCAACCTGGGCCTTCCAGGCAGCAACATGTGGAGGAGCTCAGATTGAGCCAGGTATAGCATTTCTCTAAATATTTCTGCTTGTCCAATCAATGATGTTAACTAGATGTTAGTTTGGAGTACTAATTTATGATTGTGATTGATGATGCAAAAACTAAAACCATGTCCCTTTTTCATACACAGGGAAGTCTCAGCCAGGAGGTGGCTGGGCCGAGCAGGCTGCCTGATATCCTGGTCCCTCCCCTACACCTGCAAAGAGAAAGTGGCAGGAAGAGGAGTACCCTGGAGGAGGCTGCCATAGGCCTCTTTTGGAAGGCTACAGAGGCCCTGAGAGCCCCCCCACACTGTGGAGGAGGACTTTGCTGGCATAATTGCATAAATGCAGGGATGGAGGAGGGCCAACAACTCATGTGTGAGTCCTTAATGTTGGAAGCTCTCAATAAGGGGTTGAGGGGCCAAATAACATCTGCTACCCACATTTGTGACCTCACACATGGTCCTCCTCCTCCTCCAGGTCCTACTAGTCCTCCTCCTCCTCCAGGTCCTACTCCTCCTCCTGCCACATCTCCAACAGCAGAGCCACAGCCAGGAAGGAAGTGTGGAAAGAAGACCAGAAGGTGGTGACCCTGGGTCCAGTCTGGTCTGGCAAAAGATGCAGCCTCTTGTAGTTCCACAGCCTGGGGACACAGATGTCATCTGCTGCTTTCCGGATCTCTGGGACTTCTGGACCAGACTGCACTCCCTTACATATGGACTCCTCAGGCCACCAATTTTGATGTTAAATAATTGATGTCTGCCCTGGGGGTCCAAGGCTTCGCCAATTTCTGCTGTTTCTCCAGCGTTGCCTCCCTCTTTGTTTGGTTCTGAGCCCTTAATAAAGGAATTTTTGTTTTAATTATACTTGCCTATGTGTTTTTTCCTTCAAAAAGGACAGTTTGTTTGTGAGGATTCAGGTACATTTCTAAAGTACAATGTGAAATTAACAAGGGACACCAACACCAAACAATTTCCTTGAGATGAAATAATATAAGATATCAATGGTGTTGTGGTAACTTGACACACAAAACATACACAAAAATATTCTGGAGTAAAACTAAAAATAAAATAAAACAAAGATCAGCCTTGAAAAAAATACAAACCTAAAAAAAAAATTCTGCCTTTAAAAAAAAAAAAATAAATAAAACAACACAAAAATAATTTTGCCAGATGTGACAAATCAAAATATATTAAGGGAATCCCGATAAATAATAAAGAAAGAAGTTTGTGAGAAGTCTGTGTGAATATGAGCAGCAAAACTACTTCATTCTTCTCACATTATAAAGAAGAAGAGAGTGCGCTGTATTAAACCATTTTTAACATTGCACTGTGACGAAAGTGTTGTATCCATTGCGAACGCTAATTTTACCAGACCGAGCTGTTACGTCTCGGAATTTCTTCTGAGCATGCGTGGCACTTTGTGCGTCGGAACTGGCGTGATCGGATTTTGTTGTCAGAAAATTTTAGAGCCTGCTCTCAAACTTTGTGTGTCGGAAAATCCGATGGAAAATGTCCGATGGAGCCCACACACTGTCGGAATTTCCGACAACACGCTCCGATCGGACATTTTCCATCGGAAAATCCGACCGTGTGTACGGGGCATTAAAGAAGTTCAAATTCTAGAATGCATGAGCAGCAATCATTCTCAAACATATAATATCAAACAAAACTGTGAAACGTGTATTTTTTAATGCAACTTGTTCCAGTTCCATTATTTAAGTGAGGGAAAAAGGCTATTCACGGGTTGGTAATGTGAAGTAAAAGGTCATCCACAAATAGGATGATTGTATATTGCTTACCTGCAACGTCTGTACAACAAATTGAGTTATTAGCACGCAGGGCAGTCACCGAGTGCTTCGTTGCCAGTATATAAATAATATATATATATATATATATATATATATATATATATATATATATATATATATGTGGTGAGAGAGAGGGCATCCCTAGAAGGTCTCATTAGAAATATGGACCAGGTCTGAGATTAAACCATTTCACCTTAGTACGAGCTGTTGGACAAGAATAAAGGGCCATTATTTTTCCAATTAAATGCAAGGGCAGGCCTATTGGCTCCAGTGTTGCTTGTAAAAAAGCCCAGTCGTGGCAATCAAATGCCTTTTCAGTGACAAGTGAAAGAAGAAAGAGGGGGCCATTTCATGACTAGCAATTTGAAATAAAGGGCAATATTTTGATTGTATTGTCCCATGCTTTACAAGCCCACTTGATCTAAATTACCAATAGGAGAAATAACCGACTGAAGTCTGTCCGCTAGTAATTTAGCATACAGTGGGGACGGAAAGTATTCAGACCCCCCTTACATTATTCACTCTTTGTTATATTGCAGCCATTTGCTAAAATCATTTAAGTTCATTTTTTCCTCATTAATGTACACACAGCACCACATATTGACAGAAAAACACAGAATTGTTGACATTTTTGCAGATTTATTAAAAAAGAAAATCTGAAATATCACATGGTCCTAAGTATTCAGACCCTTTGCTTTGACACTCATATATTTAACTCAGGTGCTGTCCATTTCTTCTGATCATCCTTGAGATGGTTCTACACCTTCATTTGAGTCCAGCTGTGTTTTATTATACTGATTGGACTTGATTTGGAAAGCCACACACCTGTCTATATAAGACCTTACAGCTCACAGTGCATGTCAGAGCAAATGAGAATCATGAGGTCAAAGGAACTGCCTGAAGAGCTCAGAGACAGAATTGTAGCAAGGCACAGATTTGGCCAAGGTTACAAAAAATTTCTGCTGCACTTAAGGTTCCTAAGAGCACAGTGGCCTCCATAATCCTTAAATGGAAGATGTTTGGGACGACCAGAACCCTTCCAAGAGCTGGCCGTCTGGCCAAACTGAGCTATCGGGGGAGAAGAGCCTTGGTGAGAGAGGTAAAGAAGAACCCAAAGATCACCGTGGCTGAGCTCCAGAGATGCAGTTGGGAGATGGGAGAAAGTTGTAGAAAGTCAACCATTACTGCAGCCTCCACCAGTCGGGGCTTTATGGCAGAGTGGCCCGACGGAAGCCTCTCCTCAGTGCAAGACACATGAAAGCCCGCATGGAGTTTGCTAAAAAAAACAGCTGAAGGACTCCAAGATGGTGAGAAATAATATTCTCTGGTCTGATGAGACCAAGATAGAACTTTTTGGCCTTAATTCTAAGCGGTATGTGTGGAGAAAACCAGGCACTGCTCATCACCTGTCAAATATAGTCCCAACAGTGAAGCATGGTGGTGGCAGCATAATGCTGTGGGGGTGTTTTTCAGCTGCAGAGACAGGACGACTGGTTGCAATCGAGGGAAAGATGAATGCGGCCAAGTACAGGGATATCCTGGACGAAAACCTTCTCCAGAGTGCTCAGGACCTCAAACTGGGCCGAAGGTTTACCTTCCAACAAGACAATGACCCTGAGCCCACAGCTAAAATAATGAAGGAATGGCTTCACAACAACTCCGTGACTGTTCTTGAATGGCTCAGCCAGAGCCCTGACTTAAGCCCAATTGGGCATCTCTGGAGAGACCTAAAAATGGCTGTCCACCAACGTTTACCATCCAACCTGACAGAAATGGAGAGGATCTGCAAGGAGGAATGGCAGAGGATCCCCAAATCCAGGTGTGAAAAACTGGTTGCATCTTTCCCAAAAAGACTCATGGCTGTATTAGATCCAAAGGGTGCTTCTACTAAATACTGAGCAAAGGGTCTGAATACTTAGGACCATGTGATATTTCAGTTTTTCTTTTTTAATAAATCTGCAAAAATGTCAACAATTCTGTGTTTTTCTGTCAATATGGGGTGCTGTGTGTACATTAATGAGGAAAAAAATTACCTTAAATGATTTTAGCAAATGGCTGCAATATAACAAAGAGTGAAAAATTTAAGGGGGTCTAAATACTTTCTGCCCCCACTGTATATTTTAATGTCAGCACTGATTAAAGAAATCAGGCGGTAACTCGAGCATTGAGTGGGGTTTTTCTGATCCGTGGGAAAGGGGTGATATGTGCGTCCAACGAATGACGCGGGAAGGGGCACACATCAGAAATTGAATTAAACGTGCTATCCAAAAAGGCATTTGAAAAGCCTATTGGGCCTGGACTCTTACCTAACAGGAGCGCCCTAATTGCTTGAGCGATTTCCTCAACAGTGAAAGGAACATTCAAAGAATCAGCGGTAGACTGATCCAACGTAGGGAGGGCCCTTGCCAAAATGTATTCAGAAAGCTAAGTTGAGTAATAATCATGAAAAGCCAAACGATATCTTCTGATAAATGGACCAGGCCCCTTTTAGGACAGCAGAGTTTAGGAATATAAGTACTTCAAAATTTCACGTGGATTTATCTAGATAGCGGCCTTCTTGCCTAGTTACCAAACTCATACATTGTTCTACAAATACAATCTCTAATAACCCATTTTAAGGGCTCCCATTTAATTGGTTGCGCTGTTGTGTCCAGGGTAGACATGTGCGGTTCGATTTGTTCCGAATTAATATTTGTACGACTTTTATATATAAACTATATGTGCCATAAGGCTTTCAAAAATGACAGTCCCAACCTGACTATGGAATCACCCAATTCATACAAAAGAAAATACAAATAAAACAATGTTTGTATAGTTTGCACTGAGTGTCGCTAATCCTTTAATGACGCAGTGGGAAGAGAATGTGGACTATCATAATCCCCCTACACAGTTATTACTATACAAAAGATTTAGAGATGATTTTTTTACTTATTTTAATGATCTATTTTTTTTTTTTTTTTTTTTTGTTTCACAAAAGTTTTTATTGATTGAACATGTAATGACATGACAACATTGTAGTAGTACATTTGCATAAAAGTGGTACATATGACAATTGGTTTTAATACAGTAAAGGACAGTATATGAATACATTATGGTTGTCTATAGTTACAAAGATAATCATTTTTATTTATGCTAATTCTCTTTTCAAGTAGCATCAAGGAAATCTTGAAGTGAAGTAGTGATTATTAACTAAGGGAAAAAAAGAAAAAAAAAAAAAAGGGGGGGGGGGGGGAGTGTTTAAATTACCTATTATTTCCGTATCATTTTCTTAAACCTTCTTGTGAACCTTATTTATTAGGTGTAGTTATGTTATTAAATATTGATTGCTTTGTATGTCTGAGAGTTTTTGAATTCTATCCATTTGTACCATGTTGAAGCAAAATGAGTTATTTTCTCCTGAGATATGCTTATGAGTTCTTCTATTCTTTCTATATTGTTTATTCTACGAAACCATTTATTTTTTGATGGTACAGAGTTAGAGCGCCAGTGGCAGGGGATACAATGTCTTGCAGCATTTACCATTAACATGGTTAGAGATTTTAGGTATTGTTTTTTGGGTATAGAATTGTAATGTAGCAGGTATTGTGCTGGGTTAAAATTTAAGTTTTCTGAGGTAATTGACGTGACGGTTTCGTGAACCATTTTCCAAAAATTTTGGATAAGCGGGCAAGTCCACCAGATGTGTATCATCGAGCCTTCCTCCTGTTTGCATCTCCAACATCTGTTCGAGGTCTAGGGAGAGAATTTGTGCAATAGGGTGGGGGTTCTATACCATCTAGTGATGATTTTAAAGCCACACTCTTGAGTGGCGACATTAAGAGAACCTTTATGTGTGTACATAAAAATTCTTTCCCAATTTTCCTCTGTCAGATTTAGGTTGAGATCTTGTTCCCAGGCTTGGCATGACGAGCTGGAGAAATCAGAATTACTCACAAAGAGCGAGTTATATAGAATAGAGATGATATGTCTCTGTGGGGTTGTTTTGGTGCAAAGGTCTTCTAGTGTCGTAAGAGGTCTAGTCCAGTGTTGGGTTTTTTCATTGCTAGTCAAGTAATGTCTAATTTGTATGTAATTCCATTGAGAGATCTGGGGAGGTTCACTGTCATTGTTTATTTCGTCTCTTGATAAGAGTTTACCATTTTTGAAGAAGTGTTTGACAAGAATTTCTTTGTGTGGCCATGACTTAGAGAGAAAAAATTTTTCTGTACCTGGGAGAAAATCTGGATTGTTTCTTAATAGTGTTAGAGGACTCAACCAAGGCAGTGGGTTGTTTTTTTTATAAGTGTTAATAAATATTTCAAGTGTGGGACCAATAAGGGGGTGAGATTTAATGTTTTTTAAATGGTGCGTTGGGCAGATCCATGGGATGGAGTTTAATTGGTGGGAGAAAAGTGATTGTTCTAAAGTGATCCAGTCTTTAACTTTGTTGTGAATGTTCCAGTCTACTATTCTTGTCAGAAGAGCAGCTTGGTGGTATTTCTGTAGGTCTGGCAAAGCTATCCCCCCTTTATTTTTAGGTAGGTTTAGTCTGGTAAATTTAATTCTGGGAGGCTTGCTCCTCCAGATAAAGGTAGAGCATGCTTTGCGGAAGGATTTAAAGAATGAGGATGGTAGTCTAATGGGAATCGTTTGCATCACATACAGAAACCTAGGTAGAATTGTCATCTTGACCAGAGAAGCTCTGCCAAACCAAGAAATATTAAGAGAGTTCCGTCTTTTTAAATCATCCTGTGTATCTTTTAGAATGGGTAAATAGTTGAGTTTGAAGAGATCATTTAAATTTGTAGGGATTTCAGTTACAAGATATGTTATACTTTGATTGGCCCACGAGAAGGGAAAGTTTTTTTTACATAATTCTACTGAGTTTGGGGGTAGTGTGATATTTAAGGCGCTAGATTTTGAGTGATTAATTTTTAAGTTTGAGAGTAATTGGAAATATTCTAGATCTTGGATGACATTGGGTAGGGAGATATGGGGTTCTGAGAGGAATAGAAGCATGTCATCAGCAAATGCTGCAACTTTGTACGTGTGTTTGTGGATATCAATACCCTTGATGTCTGGATTGGATCTAATTTTATTTAATAGTGGATCTAATGTGAGGACAAACAATAGAGGTGAGAGGGGGCATCCCTGTCTTGTGCCGTTGCGAAGGTTAAAGGCGTTTGACAGGTGGCCATTTACTCGAACTCTTGCTGTTGTAATTGAGTATAGTACTTTGATATATGATCTCATTAGGGGTAAGATCCCTATATGTTTTAATGTAGCATCGATAAAATCCCAGGCCACTCTGTCAAACGCCTTTTCAGCGTCAAGGGAGAGGAAGAAACCCTGTTTCTTTTGGGTTGATAACCAGTGGTTTATGTTTATTGCTTTAATTGTGTTGTCACGACCTTCTCTTCCCGGGATAAAGCCTACTTGGTCTAAGGAAATGAGGGAAGAAAGCAGGGGTAGGAGTCTATTTGCTAATATTTTGGCGTATATCTTGATGTCGACAATAATTAGGGAAATTGGTCTATAATTAGTAACCTGAGTTGTATCTTTGCCTTCTTTTGGTATTACCGTTATATGTGCTTCCAGTAGTTGCTTGGGGGGATGTTGTTCGGAATATAGTGATTGAAAAGTTTTCAAAAATCTTGGTTTTAATATGTTGGTAAATGTTTTGTAGTATTGAAGGGGTAGCCCGTCTGGGCCTGGTGCTTTGCCTATTTTCATATCTTTTAAGGCTTTATCAAATTCTAGGCCGGTTATAGGTGTCTCTAGGTCTTGAGCTTGATATTTTTCTAGGAACTATTGAATAAGCTTTGTTCTTTTGTCTGAATTTTGTGGGCATTTGGGATTAGATGGGATGTTGTATAGGGATTGGTAGTAAAGCTCGAACTGTTTTGCAATCTCCTCATTCGAAGAATGTGGTGTGCCTTGTTTGTCTCTTATTTGGTGAATTGTTGAAGCAACTTTGTTTTGGACTGCTTTTGCAAGCAACCTTCCACTTTTGTTGCCTTGCTCATAATATATCTTGTGTCTTAAGATATATTGTCTTTTAGTTTTCATTATCAACTCTTCTGATAGTAGAGTTCTTGCTTTAGTTAAGTCTTCAAATGTAGAGAGTGCCACAGTTCTTTTATGGGTTATTTCTAGTCTATGAATTTGGTCTAATAACGATCTTATTTTGGATTGTTTTTCCTTCTTTAGTTTGGCTAATTTATTTATAAATTCACCTCTCATAACACATTTGGGTGCTTCCCACTGAGTAATCAAAGATGTCTCGTCATTTTCATTTAGTGCAAAGTATTCGTTTAGTTTGTCATTGAAGTGTATTACATCTATAGGGTCTTTCAAGACTGTGGTGTTGAGTCTCCACGTTTTAGTTATGGTAGATTTTTCTGGGAAAGTTAATGTTATGGTGATCGGATGATGATCGGATAAAGTCATGGTTTCAATTGTGGAGTCTGCCAGTAAGTCAAGGTCTGGTTGCGAGATAAGAAAGTAATCAATTCTAGAGTACTTTTGATGAATTGTAGAGAAATAGGTAAAGTCTTTGGTTTGAGGGTTAAGGGTTCTCCAGGTGTCATGTAGCATTAGCTCCTGTAGTTGGATTTTGATTTGTTTCAGCGCTTTATAAGGAAGGCTCGATGTACCATTCGAGGTGTCTATGAGCGGGTTTAATGGAGTATTAAAGTCTCCCCCTAAAAAAATCATATCTGCCGCGAAGTTTGTTAAAAGGTCCTTTATTTTACGAAAGAAGGTTACCTGCTTTGAATTAGAGGTGTATATGTTAGCGATTGTGATGGGATGAGGTCCCAGCTTCCCTTTAATGAATATGTATCTTCCCCCTGGGTCAAGCATTGTATCGTGAATCTGAAGGGGAGTCTGTTTGGAAATCAAAATAGAGACTCCTTTGGATTTTCCTTCAGGATTGGTGGCATGAAATGCAGTTGGAAATCTTTTATCTTGCAATTTGGGAGCTTTATTAGCTTTAAAGTGAGTTTCTTGTATGCAAATGATATTAGCTTTGAGTTTATGAAATTCATTGAGGAATTTGGTTCTTTTTTCAGGGATGTTAAGTCCATTAGCATTTACTGAAATTAGCTTAAGTGATTTTGAGATGGTCTGCTGTTTATGAATAGGCATTTTGAATATATTCCTGTGTCCAAAAGTAAGGATATTTGAACTCAGGGGTATAGAGAGGTTTACTTTATTTGTATGTCTTGTTTTAGGTCTGATAAACGTTCTCTGGGTTTCAAGGGGGGTAAGGAAAGGGATAAAAAAAAAGGGGGGGGTGGGTGGGGGAAGAGGTTTTCCTTCCTCAAGGAAAGGAAGGAAAAGTGTTCCGGAGGTAGGTTTAGACCAGCTAGTCTACCCTGTTAAAAAGATCCGGTAAGTTCAAAGAGCGAAAATTATTTCACTCCTTGTGTGGGAGCAATGTCTAAGTAGGAACAGTTGGATTTTAATTTGACTATTTATGTTCTCTTCTCTTTTTTCTTTACTTTGTTTACTAGTACTCTTAGCACTTCGGAGCAGCTACCTAATTGTATTGATCAGATATTACAGGATGTATGTAAAACATTTTGAGCGTGGGAGATAATGAAATATTAAATGCAATTTATGTGTGAGTTGAATTTTTGGAGCAGTCTGATAATTGTGTACAGAAACGAGGTTATATTGAACCCTGTTATATATAGGCACATCTTGAACTCTGGATTGTGTTGGGATTAATAGGTGTAAGCAAAATATAATACACCAGATAATTATACTTAATGGCCACTGGGGGGAGTCCTTGTCATAGGAATTAAGAGCATCTTGTGTTTAAGGGGTTTGTTCTGTATGTCCTATGGAAAATTTCTGTGTAAATTAAGTAGTACCATATTGTTTACATATTCTATAAACCTTTAAATGTAACAAACAAACTTGTAAAAAACAAAACTCTTGCTTCAAAAAAAAGTTTTTCCAGAGATATATAATGTAAGTATAAGGCATTATGGTGGTCGACATGGCTCATATTAAATGTTTCTCTTTTTTTTTTTAAATGATCTTATATTATCAAAAATTCGACTGTTGTTAGGAGTGTTATTTAACAGTATTAATTTCCTCCTAATCAGTGAAATTTGGAAAAAATATTGTATTTTTGTGAAAGAAAGTTACCTTATGTAAATTAGTTTAAGGTAAGTCTAGAGTGGTCCACCATCATGCCTATTCCTTATGTTAAATATAAACATCCTCTGTATTGACCGTAACATGAGTTGGTTTTAGTTCAGCCTTTTTTAAGAAAATCAAAGCATTATTAAATAATTTTTAACCTAACTGAATCTATGATAATCGTAACCACAATAACTTTTGCACATTCTGTTATTTTAAAGAACAATTGTGTTACCACTTCTATTATATTCAGAAAAATATATATACATTTCACTCTATATTTCTTCTTTTCTTTTTTTTAATCCCTTCCTTCCCCCCGTCTTCCTTTGCTCTTCTCCCTCCCCCCTCCCCCCCCCCCCCCCCCCCCTCTCCATTCATCCCATTCTATCCTATATTAATTATTGGGTGTTCTTTATGTGTAGCATACATTTTGGAAAAAATTAATATATGCACTGAAGATACTATCGATCCTGAATATTCAGGTATGGCTAATGGTCAGTAGAAAAAGAAGTATAAGGTATAGCCATAACTTGATATACTTCTGGGTAACGAGATAAATGTGCTCTAGACATCTTACTTACAGTCATACGTTCTTTAGTTCAACCACATCTAGCATACCCTTATGTTGATAGATCTGATCAGGATATCTGCACATATTCTCTTTAGCTTGGGTGTATTGATTTGTTTCTGTTCTTGTGAAACACCGCTACTAAAAAAGAGAATACAATGGAGAAGAGAAAAAGAAGAGGAAACAAAAAAAAAAAAGGAAAAAGATGCAAACATGGGGGGGAGGGGGGTGAAAACAGAACGTCAGTTAGCTTTTAAGCTAAAATTTTTAACTCTGTGGTTGGATAATTTCTTGTTGGATGGTTTGAGGCTGTTCCAACTGAAAGGACAAAGGATGAGTAGATAGCTGGTATTTGAATGAAGATAGGCGTGCGTAGAATGACATCTGTGATTCTTGTGGGTGATTGCGTTTCAGGTGTCCATTTGGTCTTGTCTATCCATGCGGTCTCTGCATCTAGGAGGGGAGAGTCCAGGACTTCCTTGGTTATTTCCTCTTCTGTTTTGATGAGATGATGGTGATCTGCGGCATCTATCTCTGTTTCTTTGAGCTCTGGGAGTGTAGTTGTTTGTTACTTTGATCCACGTGTCATTCAGCATGAATGAATTATACCAATCTGGAACTTCAGTTGGTGGAATGTTAAGTGTTTCGCAGAAAGATTGCAAGTCTTCAGGCGTGCGTAGCAGTGCTGTGTGACCTCTCCAGGTGGCTGATAGACAAAACGCAAACTTCCACCTGTATGGTATACCTCTAGTACGCAATTGATCGAGAATCGGACGCAGAGCCCTGCGTTGCTGTAATGTGATGTTTGATAAATCTTGGTATAATTTTATCTCAGTTCCATTAAACAGCACTCTATTTTTCTCTCTCGCCTTTTTTAAGATGGCTTCTTTCAGGGGGAAGTTTACCAAGCAACATATTATGTCCCTGGGGGGATCTGTGTCCCTTCCTCTCGGTCTGAGGGCTCTGTGAATCCTTTCAAAGTCAATGGGGGAGTCTGGAGGTCTGTCCAGTAAATCATTAAATATGGTTGTAGCAGTGTGTTCTACAGGGTTTTGGTCTGCTGCTTCTGGTACCCCCCTAATCCTTATATTATGCCTTCTTCCTCTGTTATCAAGGTCTTCTAAGTGGCGGTGAATTTCAATTATATGGTTTAGGTGTATATCAGAAGATTTTTGTACCTGTTTTATGGCCTCTGCATGGCGTGTTGTGGCCTGCTCCACCGATCCCATCCTTGCTGCGATGCCCTGCATCTCTGTCTTTAGATCTGTGATGGCTGCAGACAGCGTGGCTTAAATGTCCAAGGCCACTGCCTGTAGGTCTGCCAGGCATAGGGTTTGTGAGGCTGGAGGGTTGTAGGGTAGGGGAGAAGCAGGCTGTGAAGCAGCTTGTGATGAGAAGCTTTGTGTGCCGATCGCGCCGATCGCGCCGTCCATCGCCAGGCCGGAGCCGCCGAGCGGGCCGAGTAGTTTAGGCGAGGCCGCAGCTTTGGGGCCTTCTCCCTGCGATGCCCGGAACATCGCAGGGATGTTGTTTTGTGAGATCTGACTTGGATCAGGGGGTTCACGGGTTGATGAGGAGCTCCGATCTCCCTTTCCCATGTTTGGGATTGATATAATGACTCCTGTGCTCTTTTTTAGCTGCTCCTGTGTGCTAGAGAGAGCGGATTAGGCATCCATTCTGGTCTGGAGTTAGGCCACGCCCCGATCTACTTATATTCTTTGAGAAATTGAATGACAGTGAGAAAAATATTGTGTGAAAGCCATAAAAGGACCATACACTTCCTGGGTTTGACTACTGAAGTAAAAAATAAGCAACTAGTGACCAAAACTTATTTCAAATCTGTAGACTACAACAGCTATATTCCAGCTGATAGCTCTCATTTTGCCCCATGGCTCATCAATATACCAATGGGCCAGCTTTTAAGACTGCAAAGGTACTGCAGCAAGATCAGGGATTTTGAAGAACAAGGTAGCATGATTGGACAGGGGTTTGTACAACAAGGATATTAAAAGCAAGTCATAGCAGAGAAGATTAAAGAAGTTTCTAATATGGATAAAGAACTACTGGTTGAAGACAAACAAGAAAAAAGTATCTCTGAGTTACCTGTTATATTAAATTACAAAATACAGCATAGGCAGGTGGAGAAAATATTTAAGAAACACTGTTCTATACTGAAGGCAGATAGACAGCTCTAAAAGGTACTGCCTGAGCAACCAAGATTCGTGTACAGGAAAGCACCCACTTTAAAAGATATTTTGGCTAAAATGTGGCTGACCCTCCCAATAATAAAAGGAAATGGACATTTTTTTTTTTCAAGGAAAGAGCTTCTTGCCATGCAAGAGATGTTTTGCATGCAATAATACCAATAGGAATGGAAGAAAGTACGAGAAATGTATTTTCACATCTACAGGAAAAGAATATAGCATTAGATTTTATTTCCTGCCATATTGAAAATAGTTTTTGTACTCCAATGTCCATGCAATTTGCAAGTAGGAAGAACCAAAAGACCTATGTAAAAATGCATCCATGAACATATCCAAAATATCTATAACGGATATAAAAAAACATATTATATCTACACACTTTTCATAATATCATGATAAGAATCCCACTTTATTACAAGTTTGGGCCATTTATAAGTACAAACCTCTTTGCTAGATACACCTTATCGAAAATGGCATAACATAGAGTTCTACCTGAATTGTTTTATTTCTAATAGTAAATGTTCTAAAGTGTCTCACACACACAAAAGGGACCTTCCATATCCCAGGATCAGACAACCCAGCCCAGTGGCGGTCCCCCCACCCCTGGGCAGTCAAAAAAAAAATTTTAAACATAGCCCTTTAAAAAAAAAAAAGTTCCTTAAGTGCACTGTGTTCAGGTGCCGGACACAGTGCACTATGGGAAGCGCCACGTCTATGCAATCACGAGATTGCAGATGAGGAGCTTCATTTGTGGGGTTTGGAGCTGCTTTGTGGCGCAGTCCATTGCGCCGGACAACTTCCGCCTGGCGCCCGTAGTGTATTACTACGGCCGGGGTGCTTTGTTCTCAGTGTGAGACTAGACGTCACTCCCCTCTCCACTGAACACACTGAGAATGCCGAGAACTAGCAGCCGCTGAAGGGGACAGAGACAAATGCTGCATGAAGGGCTGTGCTGCCGGGGACACATGTGAGGAGGACTCTGCTCTGCTGATGGGGACACATGGGAGGAGGACTCTGCTCTGCTGATGGGGACACATGGGAGGAGGACTCTGCTCTGCTGATGGGGACACATGGGAGCAGGACTCTGCTGCTGATGGAGACACATGTAAGGAGGACTCTGCTGCTGATGGGGACACATCTAAGGAGGATGCTGCTGCTGATGGATACACTGATGTAAGGAGGGACTCTGCTGCTGGGGACACAGATGTGAGGAGGGCCCGCTGCTGAGGGCACCTTATGTAAAGAGGGACTCTGCTGGGGGCACCTGATGTAAGGAGGGACTCTGCTGGGGGCACCTGATGTAAGGAGGGACTCTGCTGGGGGCACCCGATGTAAGGAGGGACTCTTCTGGGGGCACCTGATGTAAGGAGGGACTCTGCTGGGGGCACCCGATGTAAGGAGGGACTCTGCTGGGGGCACCCGATGTAAGGAGGGACTCTGCTGGGGGCACCCGATGTAAGGAGGGACTCTGCTGGGGGCACCCGATGTAAGGAGGGACTCTGCTGGGGGCACCCGATGTAAGGAGGGACTCTGCTGGGGGCACCTGATGTATGGAGGGACTCTGCTGGGGGCACCTGATGTAAGGGTGGACTCTGCTGGGGGCACCTGATAGCAGGCTACGTGGCAGGTGATACGCTCAGGGCTCCCATTGATTCTGCATTATGGTGAGTTGAATGACTTTATTTCTACTATTACATTGTAATATAAAATTATGTGCTTCAATCATCCTGACACCATAACAACCATGGCGCCGGGATGATTGAAACCCTAACACCAGGTGTTTGTAGTACCTTTATCTGCTGATTGGTAAATTTTCTGGAATACACAAATTTCTATTGCTGTGTAGGATTTGGGCCTGCTGTCCCTCCATCTCTCTCTCCCTCTAACATCTCAGATGCTAACCACATCAGTTCTCATAAAGGATATTGGGGAATTGGAGAAAGTGCAGAGAAGGGCAACCAAACTGATAACAGGCATGGAGGAGCTCAGCTTTGAGGAAAGATTAGAGGAACTGAATTTATTCTCTCTTGAGAAGAGGAGATTAAAGCCTCGTACACACGATCAGATTTTCGGACGACCGTTCGTCCGTTTTTTGTTGCATGCTAGTCTCATGTTGAAAGTGAAGATGTTACTCACCAAATTCTCGTACGACAGAATTCAACTTCAGATGAAAACTGTACTAATTAAACGAAAATCGGACGTTGAGTTCACGTACGACAAAAATTTTATAGTCAGCGCATCCAGCTTTTCTCGGATGAAAAAACAAAATCGGCTGTCGATCACCATACTAACGATCCGAAAATTGGCAGATCATTCATCGGACAAAATTTTACTTCCGATTTTCATATCGTGTGTATGGGCCTTAAAGGGGGATTTGATCAACATGTACAAATACATAAGGGATCCATATAGTGAACTTGGTGTTGAGTTATTTACTTTAGGGCACGTTCACCTTTACAGAAACATCTGTAAGGTGAGCTTACACAGGACCCCCTCCTCACCCCACCCAGTCCCGCTGACCTGGAGCGTGGCGATCTCCCGCACTGACACCCCCCGCAGCTTTTCTCCAAAACATACACATTTTATTTGTTTACAGTGTAGCATGACCATGCAATTGCCAGTTAAAGTAATGCAGTGTCGTATCACAAAAAATGGCCTGGTCATGAAGGGGGGTGAATCTTCCGGGGCTGAAGTGGTTAAAAAATGTTACAGAATCTGAAACTTTCTGGAAATGTTCACACGGATAGGCTGTCCTTTCCTTGTGTAATAATAAAACCCAATCATCTCCTGGGAAGGGAAATGACTTATCACAAAACTTTCTTCCATCACCTAGTGAACGGTCATTCTGATAATGGAACACAAGAGGGCGCTCTGTCCTTTCTGTTTCTTTTCTCCGGCATCGTGCTGTGTCTCAGCAAACAAAGGAAGCTCCACACTGAGGTGCAATGGAGGCGGCAATGTATAGCCGGGCTCATTGGATAGTACACACGAGCTGCTCCACTACAAGACACAGGAATGGCAGCTCACCCATTCACACCGCATGGGGTTTTTGTTTTTAATGCAGCACAATTCCATTTGCATTGTACACCCATGTTTTCAGCTTCTCCCTGCTCTATGTGGTGAAATGTAAACCTACATGTGCTTTCCACAAACATTTCCCTTCCTATGAAGGAAGACATCCAGAAGGGGCGCCATGGTCCTCCCATGACAGGTACACTTGAACACAGTTGGCGCACAGCTCCTCTCATCGCGAGAACTTCCTCCTCCCTGGACGGAAATTGCCGAACCTTTCCGAGCGTCTCATTCAGCCTTCGTGCCGAAGCGTGTCGCCCCTGAGTGCCCTCTGCTGGCCAACGCCTCTTCCTGCGGCGGCGGTCGGCGGCCGTGGGAGGAGGAGGAGTTTGCGTTCACTCGTTGTCTGCTGAAGCCGAGGCACCGGGTGGGCCCGGGGACACCAGGTAAATATTATTGAATGGGGGATTAGTGGGGGGGTGTTGCGGCCCCCTGTGTGTGTCAGTGTGGGGCGGGAGGGGTGGAGTGTGTGACACGGTGGCCTGTGAGGCCTAGTGCGGCGGTGCTGGTGGGGAGTCCGGTGTGCTCTCTATTGTCAGGCCGTGCTGTGCCTGAGCGGCCTGTGTAGGCCTGGGCCAGGGAGCGGCCTTTCCTCTATACATTGCCCCGTGTAGGGTGGGACTTAGAGCTCGGGGGGGTCTGCTCACTAGGCCACCATGGACCTCTGCACAGGAGCTGCTGTAACCCATGGCAACCAGGCAGCTTCTATGACTAGACGGGGGAGGGGAGCACTGATGATTGATGAGCTCAGCACATACTTTTCATTGCTAAGGTGACATGTGCTGATAATAACAAAAGAAAATACCAGAAGTTGTCCTCAAGCTGTAAGGTTGGCCAGCAGGCTCCTTAGATATTCCAACACAGCTGGGTTAGCACATGGCACACACATCACCCTCATCATTGCTAGGAATAATAATGATGCCCCATCCATCCCTCACACACAGGATTGTAGGAGAGGCGTCTGACTGCAGTGATCATGGCTCCTCTGCAATGTTGGCTCCCCAGGCAGTTGTAGGCGGAGGGGATGAGACGAGGCGTGTGAAAGGGGAATATCACACAATGAGAAGGCTGCTCTGATGGCAGAATGGCCGGTTGTGTACAGCTGGATGTGGTCATGTGATGTGTCAATACTCCTTTATCTAATGATGTGTTGGGGAAGATGTCCTGAGCCAATCAAACATCTCCTTCCCGACAAGGGTCAGAATACAGAAGAACATGCTTCCTAAACTTGTGATGACATGCGCTCTCCCTGTAACTTTCTTGCATGGTGTCGTGCCACTTCAAGAGGCTTAAGCTAGTAATAGTTTTAGGTATGTGGAGCTTCGGGATATTTGTCTTTTAATTGTGTATAAAGGGGGGTTTTTTTTCGGTTTTTTTTTTAATGTTGCCCCGTAACAGGTGTTGATCTTGGTCGCAGGCCAGCAAGGCCAATGTTAAAGGAGAAGTCCAGATTAGGCTCGTTTGGCTGGGCTTCTCCTATGGGTCACAGGAGTGCAATGTTTATTGCATTCCTGTGACCCGGTTTCAGCAGAGAGCGATCTGAAGTCTGCTCTCTGCTGATGTCACCAGTCCAGGCACCGCTTCATCACGACTATAAAGTCTGGATCTGCCAGGTGCCTGGACGGGATGCCTGTCTCAGCCTCTCAGCAAGCTGCTGAGACATCCGCTCCACGCCCCCTCCACAGCTCAGCGCTCCAGTGAGCGTAGAGGAGCAGAGAGGAGAGCTGCTCATTGACAGTCAGCAGCTCTCCGCTCGGGGATCTGTGAGAACTGAGCCATCAGCGATGTTCGATGGCTTGGTTCTCAGTGCAGGGGGGGTGGACAGATGCAGCATCGCTCCGATGCTGCATCCACCTAGGCAAGTATGATAGGTAAAAAAAAATAAAAAAACATGCTTCTCTTTTAAAGGTTCATTTTTTCTTTTAAAATAACAAACATGTTATACTTACCTGCTCTATTCAAGGGTTTTGCACAGAGCAGCCCCAATCCTCTCCTCCTGGGGTACCCCAGCGTCGCTCCTCCTTCGCTTTATTGGGTGTCCCCATGGAGAGACACTTTCCATGGGTGCCGCATGCGGGCGCGCTCACGAGTCTCGCTTCTGCGTCTTAGGACGTTGCTAAGGGAGGCCTAGTGTTACTACTCACCTTCACCATCACAGGAGTGAGCTTCCAAATGCTGAGCTCAGAGCTTATGTGTCAGGGAAGAGAAAACACAAGTGAGGGGTTGGAATTGGAGAAGGAGCTCATTCCTTTGGAGGTGAGCAGTAACACTAGGCTTCTCTTAGCAACATCTTAGGAGGTTTCCAGTCAGGCTTCATGAGGTACGTAAATGGCCTACACCTATAGCAAGGGCATTACTCAATATTGGTCAAAGCTGAACAGGGTTTTTTTGTCTACAGGTGTCCCTTACCTGCATAAGCAGCTTGTTGGTAAAGGTTAGCGTTGGCCTTGCTGGCCTGTGACCAGTAACATAAAAAAACTTATACACAATTAAAAGACAAATATCTTAAAGCTCCTCTTACCCAGAACTATTACTAGCTTAAGCCTTGAAAGTTACAGTGAGAGCGCAGTGCTGTCATCGCAAGTTTAGGAAGTGCGTCCTTCTGTATTCTGACCCTTGAGTCGGGAAGGAGACGTTTGATTGGCTTAGAACATCTTTCACAACACATCATTAGATAACGAAGTATTGACACATCACATGACCACATCCAACTGTACACAACTGGCCCGAGAAACGACCATTCTGCCATAAAAAACAGCCTTCTCGTGTGATATTCTCCTTTCACACGCCTCGGCTCATCCCCTCCGCCTACAACTGCACAGCCACTACTAACAATCTGATGTTAGTACAGCGATTTCCCCTGTTTTTCTATTGTGTTCTGACAGGGGGGTGTCATTGGCTGAAAGCACTGATCGGAAGTCGGTTGGCTGCTGATTTACCAGCATGCACATCCGACCGGCTGCCCTACACACTTGCTGAATGTTTGCCGATTTTCATTGAATAGGCTGATGTCGACCTGTGTGTTGTAAGTTTAACGGGGGCACACAGACGGCAATAAAACCCTAATAGGTGTTCTAATCCCTCTCCAATCTATCAAAATCTATAAAAAAAAAAAAAAGGCCTTTGGTTACACTTTAAATATAAGGACAATATTCAAATAAAAATTTGCATTTATTATTTTTAGCCTTAAACTGGAGGGTGCTTTAGGCCTCTTTCACACGGACTGTCCGTTCAGGTCCGCCTGTCAGTTTTTTAGGCGGACCTGAACGGACACTCCATGGAGGTCTATGGAGCGTCGGATGTCAGCGGTGACTTGTCCGCTGACATCCGACCCGCTCCGATCCGAAAAAGTGTAACGGAGGAAAAACCTACTTTTCCATCCATTTTCGGATCGGGTGACGACGGACGCTACGGTCCGTCATCACCCGATCCCCCATAGGGGACAGTGGCGCTCTGACAGGTCAGCGACGGACCTGTCATCTTTTTGCTCAGCGAGGATCGGCGGAGCAAGCGGATGTTCACGGGGCGGATCATCACTGATCCGCCCCATGTGAAAGAGCCCTTGGGGTATAAGAAAGCTAATCGAAGCTTTCACAAAAGCATTGTAAATGCTTGTACAAATGTCTTTGTAAATTGGAGTTTATAAACCAAAGCCAGTGCTTTAAAACTAGGTTTAAAATTAGGTTTTTTAGTTTGTCAGAAGCTTTGCTATAATTTTTTCCTCATTTTGTTTTGCACTGGATTCGGGTTACCTTTGCATGTATAGTAGGAGAAGGCTTATACTTGCCCAATCCTCCACTCAACCTTCAAACAGTGCTCCCCCACGATCCATCGATAGATGTTCCTGACATCCTCACGTCCAGAGCAGGTCTATGGGCATGATGACATCAGGATCAGTCCACCACACAAAACTGCGGGGGGAGCAGGAGCCACAAGGACCGGTCTTGTACGGGGAGGATTGGAGAGTCAGTATATCTCCATTCTCCTAGACAAAGTCAAGCAGTTGACCTGTGCAGTGCGGCACAGTCCCACTGCGTGGGAAAACATTTTATTTTTGCCAAAAGTTGGGTTTTGGGGTATGAAGGTAGTCTAGTACACATTCCTAAAAATTTGATGAATCAATTGGCCAATCAGGTTTTATCTATTCTTTAAATAATCGAATTGGTCACTGTGAATCAGTTCTACTTTTATAGTTTTTATGTGTATTAACCAAAGATAGAAAAATGTCTCTTTGGAGGACAATGAAATCAGGTTACTCCCAAGCTACTCAGCTTTGGAAATCTCCTTCGGGTCGAAGAGGTTGTAAAGGCAGAAGGTTTTATGAATGCAATAAGGTAAAAAAAAAAAACCTGCATGCGGCTCCACCCACAGCCCCCTTAATAACATATCTGATCTTGATCAAGTGATTTCCATTAGAGCCAAGGCTCTCTCGCTTCTCATTGGCTTGAATACAGCAGCAGGAGCCATTGGCTCCCACTGCTATCAATCAGAGCCAGTGACGAGTAGTAGGGGGCGGGGCCGAGCCACATTCTGTGTGTCTTATGTGTGTGTGTCAGGAGCAAGCATGCACTATTGCCTCCATAGAAAGTGGCTTGCTATAGGGGTGCTCGGCGAAGGGGTGGAGCCCAGGAGTGCCAGCAGAGGATCGGGGCTGCTCAATTGTACAGAGTGGGTAATTATAACACGTTTGTTATTTTAAGAAGAAAAGCCAAGCTTTAAAATAACATTAATACAGGACTTATAACATCAAAAGTTTTCCATTTGTGTAATTTTAGTGATTAAACCTGCCTTAACCGCTTGCTATCCGCGCTATAGCCGAATGTCGGCTACAGCGCGGACCTGCATTCCCGGGAGGCCGTCATATGACGGCCTCCCCTGTGCACGTGCCCTGCGCGGGCCCTGCAGGGCGCGCGTGGAGCGCGCTGTGATCACCGAGTCACTGAGACTCGGGTGATCACCGATCTGTGTAAGGGGCCGGTCCCGGCCCCTTACCATGTGATCAGCTGTCAGCCAATGACAGCTGATCACATGATCAAAACAAAAGCTCTGTGATCGGTTTTTTTTTCTCCTCGCGCTGACAGTGCGAGGAGAGAAAAAAGCCGATCACCGGCTCAGCTGCAAGGGACATCGGTCCCGAAGAGGAGGAGGCAATAATGCCTCAATAGTGCCTTAATTATGCCACCAGTACCCCCTGCCAGTGCACCCAGACATTACAACATCACAGTGCCCACAGTGCCCACCAGTGCCACGTATCAATGCCCATAAGTGCCACCTATCAATGCCTACAGGTGCCACCTATCAATGCCCACCATTGCCACCTAACAATGCCCACCAGTGATGCCAATCAGTGCCACCTAACAGTGTACAAGATCAGTGCCCATTATTGCCACCAATCAGTGCCCATCACTGCCACCCATCAGTGCCCATCATTGCCACCTATCAGTGCCCATTGATGCCGCCTCATCAGCGTACATCAATGAAGGAGAAAAATTACCCTTTTAAAAAATTTTATAACAAAATATAAAAAAAAAAAATTTTTTTTTTAAAAATTCGGTCTTTTTAAATTTTTTTAACAAAAAATAAAAATCGCAGAGGTGATCAAATACCACCAAAAGAAAGCTCTATTTGTGGGGAAAAAATGATAAAAATTTCATTTGGGTACAGTGTTGTATGACCGCGCAATTGTCATTCAAAGTGCGTCAGCGCTGAAAGCTAAAAATTGGTCTGGATAGGAGGGGGGTTTAAGTGCCCGGTAAGCAAGTGGTTAAAGTAATTGTAAGGGTACATTTTTATTTTTTTCCCTATAAAAATAACAAACATGTCATACTTATCTCCACTGTGCAGCTCGTTTTGCACAGAGTGGCCCCGAACACAGTCTTCTGGGGTCCCCCGGCGGCTCTCGCGGCTCCTCCCCAAATCTGATAACCCCCACAGAGAAGCGCTTCCCCGAGGGGGTTACCTTGCGGGCGCGCTCCCGAGTCTAGCATTTGTGTCTATAGACACAGAATGCCAGACTCGGCCCCGCGTCATTGGATTTGATTGACAGCAGCGGGAGCCAATAGCTGCGCTGCTATCAATCTATCCAATCAAGAGCCGGGAGCCCGTGGAGAAGGAGCCAGCGCGTTCCCGTCGACCTAATTGAGGTGGTTCAGGTAAGTAAAATGGGTCTGGCTGCAACCATTTTAAAGTGTTTGTAAACCCCCCGAAAAGAAATAAATTATATAATCTATCCTGTTCCCATTAAAGCATGTTAAATAGCACAGTGCTTGTGCCATGTCATTTGTCCCTTTTTATGATGTGAAATACCTGGCTGATCCTGCCTGTTCCTGTGTCACCCTGTCTCTGCTGACCACAATAATCGTCCATGATACCGTGGTCAGATTACAAGCCTCTGTCATCTCGCTGTCTTCTCTCTGCCTCTCCCCCTCCCTTCCTGCCTGTCAGTTCCAATGCCTGTGTGTGAGAGCGATCTCCTCCAGCCCCTTCCCTCTACTGCTCTTTCCTGTCACTTGAAATAACTTTGAAAAATAACTCGCATGCCCTCTGTTTAATCAAGATCTTTACTATTAGGTGTCCATTCTTTTAAAACTCTAATCGTAAATTCCTCATCTCATAGAGGTCGGCTGATGTCAGAGTTATCTCAGTCCCTCCCTTTACATTCTTTACATGGGGAAGACAGAGCAGAGGAAAGACACTGACAAGTTTATTGCTGTGAGATAAGGTACTTACAATTAGAATTTTAAAAAAAATGGACACCTAGTGCTATAGCTCTCTATAAAACAGAGGGAATGGCAGTGTTTTATAATCCTGACTTTACAATCATTTTACCTGTGGGCAGCTGAAGCTGCTGCCTGTTCACTTCCTTGATTTACACGATCACACAGAGGCACACCTCCAGCTCTGCAGCCCTGCATCTCTCATTGGCCCTCTTATGATTCATCCCCCTCCCTTCCTGACAAACTCTCACGAGAGTAAGAGCAAGAGCTATGCATGATGTCGTAAGCCTAGGCTTTTTACCAGACAAGAAACAGGAAGTGGGCTGTATAAGATATTTACTGGCAGAAAAAAAAATGTTTTGCTATCCAAAGTTAAAAAAAACAATGGCCAGAAGATTTAATAGAAGGAAATTTAAAAAAAAAAATGACTGAAGGTCCGCTTTAAAAACTGTAATGGAAAGAAACGAGAGAACATGGCTAATCTAATAGAGCCATATGTTGATGTCCAGTATGCCATAAAAAAAGAGGGAATGCTACTGTTTTTATCATGGGTTAATTAATGGTTCACACCACTGTGATTGGCATTTAAAGAATTTGTAAATCCAACACTTCATATTCTTGATATGTGCCTGCTGTACCATGTACTTGTATGAAGTAGTATACTGTTCTTTGCATTGCTTCTTTTGTGTGAAATCCCTCGTGATCTTGCTAGTCCCCCTGCTTTCCTATCAAAAACTGACCACATTAAACATGGGAGCACAGCATGGTCAGTTTTCTGGCTGTTCTGGGAACTTGACCTGCTCTCTTCAAAGGTCTTCCACTGGGTAGATCAGTGTCCCGCTGTTTCTCCTCCCTGAGTTCTCTATGCAGCTGAGAACAGAGATTATGTGATCACTTATTTAAAAAAAAGGGGGGGGGTAATTTTATAATGTGTGTTTTTTTTTATTTTTATATATACACACGTTTTGCCTTTCATTTCTACTTTAAACTGGATGGGTTATTTTACAAAGTGAGGGTTTACATATACATGAATACATGCCTGAAGTTCCACTTTAAAGTAAACCTGTAAAACCACTTTCACACGAGGGGTCCATTTTTTTCAGGTGGACCCTCTATTCCCCTCTATGGGCAGTCGGGTGTAAATGGGCACAAGTACCTCTGATTCGGCAAAAAAAAAAAAACAAACCGAAGGGGATCCGTTCCCCTTTGTCTGATTGGATTGGAGGGTAGTCGAGTGCAAATAGACTGCATATAGAGCAGGCTGTGTCAGTGTCCGCTCTGCATAAGTGGAGCGGACATGAACCTTTTATCAGACCCCTTAGCTTAGCAGAGGATCACTGGACAGATCCCCTGCTGGGAAAAACTGCATTCTGACTGTTTGAAAGGGGTCCTTATTGTTAACCTGTATGAAATGGAGGTAACCCCATTGAGTCACCCTTAAAGTGGAGTTCCACCTAAAAGTGGAACTTTCGCTCATCCGATTCCTCCCCCCTCTTCGGTGCCACAATTAACACCTTTCAGGGGGGGGGGGGGGGGGTTCAGATACCTGTTTAATACAGGTATTTGCACCCACTTCCAGGAATAGACACCCGCGGGAGTCACGCCCCTTCATGCACTTCACTCCTTCATTGGAAACAATTACTTTAATGAATTTAAAAAAAAAAACTAACCAGTAAAGTTAGACCAATTGTTTTTGTATAATGTGAAAGATTTTATGCCGCAAAAATCGTGAGAGAGTTGTGATCTTTATTCTAAGCAAAAAAATCGTGATTCTCATTTTGGCCAGAATCGTGCAGCTCTAATACCACGTTAACATTTTTGTGTGCAGAGTTCAGCTTTAACTACTTAAGGACCAAGCCTTTTTCTGACATTGTTTTTTACAAATTAAAGTCAGTATTTTTTGCTAAAAAATTACTTAGAACCCCCAAACATATTATATTATATTATATTTTTTTTAGCAGAGACCCTAGAGAATAAAATGGAGATTGTTGCATTACTTTGTTACACCGTATTTGCGCAGCGGTCTTACAAACGCAATTTTTTTGGGGAAAAAATACTCTTTTTTTAAATTAAATAAGAAAACCGTAAAGTCAGCCCAATTTCTTTTGTATAATGTGAAAGATGATGTTACGCCGAGTAAATTGATTCCTAATATGTCATGCTTTAGAATTGTGCACGCTCGTGGAATGGCAACAAACGACGGTACTTAAAAATCTCTATAGGTAACGCTTTAACATTTTTTACAGGTTACCTCTTTAGATTTAGAGTTTTAGTCTAGTGCTAAAATTATTGCGTTCGCTCTAATGATCGCGGCAGTACCTCACGTGTGGCTTGAACACCATTTACATATGTGGGCGCAAATACACACAAGCTCTGAAGGATGGGGCTCTTTAAAAATATATATTTGTTTTTTCTTATTTATTTTACACTGTTCCTTTAAAAAAAAAAAAACTAAAACATTTTGATCACTTTTATTCCTATTACAAGGAATGTAAACATCCCTTGTAATAGAAATAAATAGGACAGGGCCTGTTAAATGCAAGATCTGGGGTCAAAAAGACCTCAGATCTCTCATTTACACCTAAAAGCAAAAAAAAAAAAAAGTAATTTTACTTCAATGCAAAAAAAATGGGGGGCCCTTAAAGACCCGAGGGCGGAAGTGACGTTTGCCGTCGCTCTGATCCTCCAAGGGCATAGAGTCGAGTGGGGGACATCTTGCCTTCACTCGATTTCCTGCTCATCACTCCCGGGGATCAGATCGTTTGCCCCTTTACTGACGGCTCTGGTAATTGGGGATATGACCGAAAAGCGGCAGGAGGGGCAGCTTTCCCGCCGCCTATAAAAGTGATCCCGTGCTGAATCCGCCGCTGGGATCACTTTTTTATCAGACGCCAGGTCGCCTGCTGTATAAAAAAAACTACCAGGGTTATGGCAGCTAGCTGCTGCCATAACCCCGGTATTTAAAGTCACACTAATGACGTGTGTGTGTGTGTATATATATATAACCCCGGTATTTAAAGTCACACTAATGACGTGTGTGTGTGTGTGTGTGTATATATATATATATATATATATATATAGCGATCCGGAAGTAATTACAGCTCATTTTGGGAGCTCACAACTCCCCCTTCAAGGTTTTGATGCTGGTGGGGATACAGACAAATACTGGACAATACAGAGTTAAATACAAAGTAGTGGTAGTGTATGGGGCCAGTCAGACTGGTACCCCTTTAAAGAAAAACCTCGTCTCTGAATGCCACTCTGTTGCACAGAAATCATACACTGAAGTGATTTCTGAAATCTGCTGAAGTGTCTTTTGAAACGCTAACAATGATCTTGCATTCTGCAATGGAAGCAGTGTGAGAGGTAAGTATTCTCTTTCTCACAGGGGCACTATTTAATATCAAGGTTTTTTTTTTAAATGATAGGGTCACCTTAAGTGTTGTCATATGAAATCCTATATATGAGAAGGTTTTCATGGGACTGTGTTCTTTCTGATCATTTATTCTGTAAGATTAGATTGTTTGTACCTCATTCCTTTAAAGCTGTACTCTAGGTAAAATGCAGTTGCCCCAGCTGTGGGGCTCCCCTGGCACTGCAAGAGTTAGAGTGAAAGAAAAGCTGTTCTTAAAAATATTGCTGTCCCCTTCTCCTACCTATCCCGCCTAACCTGTGTAAAAAAAGATGAGTGTACTTAACCTCCTTTTTATTCGGGACGGTCACATGATCCTGCAGCTCTGGCTCCCCTGTATCAGTGCTGCAGGGGAGAGGAAGGAGGACCAACAATGGCTGGGCCATGGGAGCCTCTGGGTGACATCACAGATCCACAGCTGTTGGCAAGCACTCGCTTACACAGAGCTTTGGGATCCCTTGACCTGAGCATATTGATAGTAAGTACACAGATCTTTTTTTTATACAACTTGGACAGGATAGTTTAAAGGAGGGGGGAGGGAACATTTTAAGAATATCTACAGAGTTTTTTTTCACTTGTTTTGATCTAGTGGGAACAGCAACTTTACTTGTCTTATCCCTGCTAGCCCAGCAGCTGGCATTATATTCTTTTCTCTGTTACTTTGTGTTGTTGGCAGGCCCTGGTTGTCCACTTACAGTGCAGGACTGCTGGCTCTGCATTGTACGTGATGACACCTGAATGCCCACAACTGATGGAGCAGCAAAGAGAAGTAGATTCAGGGGACTAGTCATGCAGCTGTGGGGATTTCTGTCGGAGCGGGGGGTGAGGTAAAATTATTTGTTACCCCTAGACACAAAATGAGTCCCACTGCAACGGTGGCTTTTAATTTTACCTGGAATTCAGCTTTAGGGTGTATCTAGGTCTTTGGGAATATCTCATCTTGTACTAACAATATACCCTTTTATTTACTTTCAGACATGGAGTTTAAAAAATTGATAACTGCCACGGATACCCAATACTCTGGTTGTCTGCTACAGGCTTTGAATGACCAGCGGCTGCAGGGCTTGTACTGCGATGTCACAGTTATTGTAGAAGATCGTAAATTTAGAGCCCACAAGAACATTCTTTCTGCATGCAGTACTTATTTCCACCAACTCTTCACCGTGGCTGGGCAAGTTGTGGAGCTGAACTTTATCAGAGCTGAAATATTTGCAGAAATACTTAACTATATTTACAGCGCCAAAATCGTGCGCGTTAAAAGCGACATGTTGGAAGAGTTGATAAAGTCTGGAAAATTGCTAGGTGTACCTTTTATAGCAGAACTTGGAATCCCTCTGTCACAAGTGAAAAGTATATCTGGTGGAGTTAAAGACAGTAATGCAGATCAGTCAAAGACTGATGAAAAAACACATGAGTCAACAAAAAACACAACTAGTGCAGCATTGACCAAAGCTCTTGGAGTTTCTGTATTGCCAATGCTTACAGAAACATTTACTGTATCAACAAATTCCGATGTTGAGTCAAATGATGGCGATTCTGATGATGATGTGATCTTTTGCTCTGAGACTTTTGCACCCCCAAAAAAAGGTGCCCCAGAGAAAAAGGAACCTGTGACACCCCCGATTTCTGCTACTAGTGAACAGGCACCTGATGTAAAGAAACCTATTCCAGAACCTGTCCAGCAACAGGTTACCCAAGATATTAAACCTGTAGTCCAACCTCCCCCAAAACCAGCAGCTCCAGTTCCAAAAGTTACAACACCTGTTGCTCCTGCTGATACAAATGTAAATCCACCAACTCCAAATCCATGTTCAACTAGCAATACTACAACCTCTCCTGTGCAAAACTCTGGCACAGCTGTTGCACCAGTCCAGTCTCCTTCCAATGCCCCATCTTCTTCAGCTGTACCTACACCAGCTGAGAAGCCAGTTACAGCTAATCAAAACTTGCCAAAACTGCAACCAGTTGGTGTTGTTCATCCCAAAACAGAGCTGATCTTGGATGCAGATTGTATTTCATCTCCTCCTCCTTCTTCCGTCATATCTGTAGGCCAGCCAACAATTACACACAAAAATATATCCTTTGATGGGGTGCAGAAGAAACAGGTGGTTACCGTCAGCCCTGGATCTTCATCAAAGCCTGGAGAATTCAAAATTAAAATTGCAGATGTTGTTTCTGGGAGCAGTAAAGATTCTTCTGAACCTCGGAGAATAATGGATGGTAAGAAGATCATAACATTAGACACAGCTTCGGAGATTGAGGGCCTTTCAACAGGCTGCAAAGTTTATGCAAATATTGGCGAAGATACATATGACATAGTGATTCCCATTAAAGATGACCCCGAAGAAGGTTTATCTAATCTGTGTGAAGATGGCTCACCAGACAGTAAAAAAATGAAACTGAAACATGACGATCATTATGAGCTTATAGTGGATGGGAGAGTCTATTATATTTGTATTGTGTGCAAGAGATCGTATGTTTGTCTTACTAGTTTGCGAAGACATTTTAACGTTCACTCATGGGAAAAAAAATACCCCTGCCGCTACTGTGAGAGAGTCTTTGCACTTGCGGAATACCGTACAAAGCATGAAATACACCACACAGGCGAGAGAAGATATCAATGCTTGACTTGCGGTGGTTCTTTTATAAACTACCAGGTCATGGCCTCACACATAAGATCAGTTCATAGTTTGGACCCTGCTGGAGATGCAAAGCTTTACCGTTTGAATCCATGTAAGTCATTACAGATAAGGCAGTATGCATACGTAAGTGATAATAAAAATAATGTACCTGTCATCAGTGATGGTGGAATTGTGTATAACATTGACCCAGATAAGCCACAACCGGATTCTGAAGAGAACCACTCTAGCAATGGGCCAAAGCCTGTGAACTGGGATGATATATTCCTTCAGCAGTCTAACCAGAGCATGTTTAAACCAACTACGTCTGATGGTAGCACTGAATTTGAATTTGTTATACCGGAATCTTATTAGACCTTACAGAAGTTAGAATTCACATTAATAGGATTGTACATGACTTTTAGATACATCACAAGTAATGATCAGTTTCTGATTCAACTATACAGTTACTATAGCCTGTAAAGATGCATTGTTTTCAGTTTTCATTGCGTTACAACCTGTATGTGAGGGCATCTTACTTGAACATCCAGTGAAGCAGGAATTGGCAAGAAGCCTTGAAGTCGTTTTGCCATTTATTCCTATATATGTAAAAGCAACAAAAACTATTCATGTATTTTATTACATTGATGTCATGTTGCATTTTGCCCATTGAGGCATTTCCAGTCCGTATGGAATTACAAACGGTTTAGACAATTGGTTATGAATACTGTACGTATGTTTGCACTTTAAAGTTCATCCAGTTGGCAATTTGGTGTGATTTTTAGCAATCCTGTACAATAAAAAATTCTGTTTAGCTAGGAAAAATAATGGTTGTGGCAGACCACTGAGGGTTCAAAATCAGTTTTACATTCTCTTAATACTTATGGATCTTTCATAGTAGCTAATTAATTGTAAATTTTTTTGTCTCGCTGCATAACTCTCACTCTACAAATCTAGGTGTTTCTCTGACTCCGCTATTAAAGTTACAGTGAGCTTAAGGTACATATTGAAATATATTCCTAATTACATACACAAATACATAAGTCAGTGGTTTAAGAGCTTATCTGGACTGAATGCGCTTAATATTAGATTCTGCTCTTGGGAGGAGATAACTCCTTCCCCATTCTATCGGTAACAATACTTTAGTGCCGGTTCACACTGAGGCAGCACGACTTACAGCGCGACTGCCTCAGGTGACCTGCACACGACTCAGCGGCGACTTGCAAAACGACTTCTGTATAGAAGTCCATGCAAGTCGCCCCCAAAGTCGTACAGGAACCTTTTTCTAAGTCGGAGCGACTTGCGTCGCTCCGATTAGAACGGTTCCATTGTGCAGAACGGGACGCTAGCCGCCTGACAAGTCGTCCCAGTGTGAACCAGGGCTTAGACTTCCTGGTTTTGTCTAATAGATTTAGTAGCAAGTTGCATTATGAAACCTGTCAGTTGTAAGCAAAATTAAACATATATCTACTTTTGCTGAGGTAGGAAATTTGACACACCACTTCAGAATTTTATTAGTAGAAAAACAAAAATGAGTACTGAGGTTTTAGTGACTTATTTAGTGGAAAACATACTAATATTTTAATCACGTCCCTAAAATAATATTAGAAGTGTCCTAACTGGACTTCTGTTCTAGATCAATTTTGGACATGCTTAACCTTTATTTCTCTCAAGAAATGTCTGGTCAATGAGAGCTGTCCACACATCTATACAAATACGGGGTAGGCATCGAATTGCTGCATAGTTTGCTGTTTGTTTATTTTTTATTTTTTTCAATTATAACATGAGGTTTGTTTTTCTTTTTTTTTTCTTTTTTCTTTTTCTTTTTTTTTGTTTGTTTTTTACATTCAGCACCACATTGGGGGCTTTTATATAGCTCATTAGGCAGTGTCTGTACTTGGGGGCAAATTTATAAAGCAATTAATCAGTCATTCACTGCAAGTGACTATTCATGGTGCATATGTTTTAAATGAGTGATTGATTTACCACCAGTAAGTGTTTGGTGAAAGTCTTATTCACTGCTTTATAAATATGTCCCTTCGTGTATATTCAAGGTGCATATTTCTACTGTAGGACTGCAATCTTGTTAAAAAGACAAATATATGTATATTTTTATTAAAGTGCAGAAATAACTAGTTTTCATCATGTAATGGTTATATAACTGTGCCCCATTGTAATTTTGCAAGTTCCCATTGTTGTGATCCTTATTTACTTAATGCTGGTGCAGTTGTTTAGAGACAGTGCTATGCATTTGAAAAGGTGATGGCCTGGTAAGTACATCAAAACCACTGCAGCAAAAGGCCTACTTGTATGTAACCTTAAACCAGTGACTCCTTCCAATCTACTTTTCTCATCCTTCCATAAACAGGTTGAAATAACTTTATAAATAAAAGTTGGTTTCTGGTTCAGTGTCATTTAAAGCAAACCATTAAGTGCTTACCAGTCTTAAAATCTGTGCTGGTAACCTGAACTCTGGAAAATGGCAGGGCCCCATTTCATGTAACTACGTTTATTTTCAACATTGTTACAAGATGCCTTTTCATATCGGACCAATTCCTGTCTAAGCTTGGTGGTTCTTAATAAGTGTTAAACATTTTTTTTCACTGGAATACAAAGACCTAAATTATTTTTATATATATATATTTTTTTTATGTAGACATGGGATACAGGTTCTTTGTGCTAGGTTCCCATTACGTTTTCGTTCTTCGTAGAACTGTTTTCTTTCTTTCTTTTTTTTTTTTTTTGGTCCCCCAACTTTGCACTGGCTAGACCTCTGACTCCCCAGTCTTGATGCTTTTTTTTTTTTTTTTTTTTTTTAAATAGTCCAGCATTCCTTTTTTTTAAAGAGGTTGATGTAAATGATCATTAAAAATGTTCACCAAATACTGGTGACGTTGATGGCTTAGTAAAAGTAGGTTGATATAATTGGCCTTTAACTTGAAAAAAGAATATGTTAAAATGTATACATTGTGTGTGTGTGGTAGTGCCATTGTACAAAGGTTAGGGACAATCGTCAATATAAAAGAGTATAAGTTAAAATAAAAGGATGAGGTCTCTTTAATTCCTCTATTACAAAAAAAAAATCCTAAAAATCAGGGTAAGGGTCGACAAGTTTAAAGATATGGAAGTAATTTCTTGTTAAAAAAAAAAAAGATATGGAAGTAAAATTTTGCTTTCCACATTTCAACACTATAATGATATTTTATAATAAACTCCAGTTAAGCATTATTTCACTAAACCTGGAGCACAGAAGCTGTGCATAGTAACTAATCGGCTTCTAACTTCAGCTTGTTCAGTTCAAGTGACGTTAAATGATATCCTTATCTTCCAAACTTAATGCATACACATCCACTACGTAACAGCCCTGTAACTTATTTTTCATGAAGTTGTTTCTTACTGTGTGTCTTTCTGCCTCCTTGTAACATACTTTGTAAACTCCTGAACCTCTCCTTTTCGCCCTTCTTGAATGGAACAAGCAGTGCACGTTGGTTGCGGTCACATGCACTGCTCTATACACACTACACATCCCATCGTCCCTAGTCCATCACAGGAGCAAGCAAGAGAGGGTGGCTATGTTCCTACATAGGGTGGGACCATGGAGAGCAAATGTCGCCACCCTCTAACAGGTAGTCAGATTACTGCAGCAAAAACAAAGCAACTTGGAAGAGGTTGAGCACATTAGAAGGTACTTTGTTAAAGTTAAAATTACATATTTCAATAGACCTTTTTCTTTTCAGTTCAGAGTTTAGTGTCCCTTTAATCTTTTAAAATGAAAGCTAGAAGCTGATTGGTTGCCATGCACAGCTGCTCCAGTCTTAGTAAATCCCCCTCTGTTTTTAGTATGCCTTAGATTTCAATAAAAATATTGTACACATATCCTAAAAAATATATTGGTCCCTTTTAGTTATCGTGCTGTTGGCAGTTTTAAAAATCTGAAATGCTGTATTCGTAAATGAGCAGACCTTGTGTGTTTCAGTAGTAGTGGTTACTAGTTTGTAGTTATTGGAGAGCTGCTGACAGTGTTCTTGAAAAGTCACTGACTTAGGCCACATTACAGTCTTTCACAAGACTTTTTTAACAGCTCGGTTTGTGTGACCAAAAATCTGGCTGCTAAATCTTCCTGGGCATGTCTTCACAGGTTTGCCTTCATAAATCAGAAACCTATAGCTTTGATTATAATCCAAGTAGATCTACAAATACTGTGTTGCAATGAGACTGTATAGTTTGAATGGTTTCTTGGTCTATAATGCATGCATATTTTGGAATCAACTATTTAAATAAAAAAACATTTTTTTTACTTTCACCCTGTTGAGCGGACTTAAGGGCCAAGTTCACATTTCCAGAAAATACCCCTATGCAATCAAGGGGCCCTGGTAGATAAAAAATAACTGCAGATTTGTAAAATGTTCATTAGTGGTTGTAAAGGCTAAAAGTGTGTCCTGGCTTGTTGCTAGGATGTGAAAACCAATGTAATACTGGGAGTCAACATCCAGTGGTTTTCATGTCCTAGCAACAAGCCAGGATGTGAGGGTTGCGAACTGGGAGCTTTGTAGCCAGACTTCTGGAGGGATTCATATAGCCTTACGGGTATGACCATAATATAAAGCTGCACACTTTTTTAATATCATCTACTGGGGCCCATTGACTATTTCCTGGAAAACGTGAACTTTATAAAACTTCTGAACTTTAATCAATATGAAGTGTGTATTATAAGGTGCCAACATCAATTGAAGTTTAACAGCTGAAATGTATACCTGAAACTCAACCTACCTGCTCATATTCTTTATAATATCTGTTGTGCACTAATTCACCCCACTACCTTTTGCTGACTCTTTGGTTATCTAGAAACCCTTTTTCTACTTACCATTTGTAATGCAGTAAAGAAATTCCCAGACTCTCCCACTGTAGGCTTCTTGCAATTTCATATACAGAATGCTTGATGTTCTAAGAATCTCCAAACTGCCACCAATCCGCTTCAAAGCTGCCTTGCAAGTCAGAATGCATTTGGTAATACAAGAAGCTAAGGAGAGAGGGGGGGGGGGGTACACAGCATATTCAAGGGGCAAACTCTCAATAAGCTATGAGTGGGATACGTACCAAATATTCAGAGTTTAGCACAGCTGTACTATTAGTTTGATAGAGTAAGTTAGTGCTGGGTTTTTTTGGCCTGTAATTGCTTTTAAAGTTCATTTCCTCATAAAACGAATCAAAATCTCTATAGTACTGGTCTGACTTCGACACAGGGAATTCTGATTGCTTAAGGGTTACTATTTGCTCTTAAAGTAGAACTGGCTTTTTTTTTGTATCTTGGATTATAACCCCTGACATGTTGTTTTTGTTTTTTGTCCTCTGTGTCCCATTAGGTAGACTTCCATTCACAACTGAAAGTGAGGGAAATCCCTGGTAGTCTCTAGGGTCAGCAGAATGAGTGTCCCCTTTGGATGATTTCCCCTTTTGTTCCTGTTTGGATGACCCCTTTCAGTGATAATGGTCACCAGTACAAATAGAGAGGGCAAATCTCCCAGATGGATAGCAGTAAACACATGACAGGTGTTCAAATCCTTCTCCACTCTGTCTTAAATTGAAATCAAGTTTTGCCTTAAAGTTAATACTTTAGGTATATCTGAGCAATGCATAATCCAGAAATACAGGTAACCATCTCCAGAGCCATCCCTATTGGTCCTCTTGATGTCCTGGGACAAACTCTGTTTATAGGATGAGGGAGTGACCGTACCAACAGGAAGTAAGCAGGGATAACATATATAAGTAATAATACTAATAATAATAATATATTTTTCAGTCTAAGCTCAGTTTTAGTTGCCCACATATGAGATTGGTAAGAATAAGATCTGTTTTTGAATAAGGCCAGTAAACGAGTTATTGGTCCTTTTAGTGGTGTTGGGATGTTTGGAAAAAGGAGAATGATGTAGGCAATCGCAGCACATACTACCCAAAGAGGGAAACAGTCTCTGGAAGAATTACTTATACAGTCACTCTCAATGCTTTTAGTTTTAACTCATGAACTGCTGATGAAACCTAAGAGCATGATATTGTATAATGAAAACTCTACCTGCAGTATTTATTTTGGTTATTGAATGTTCATTATTTAAATGTTAAAAATACTGCTAATCACTGTCTAGACAATAATGATGCTCAGTTGCAAGTCTGTTAACCATTGTACAGCTGATCCCTACTTTTTTTTTTTTACTTTGCCAGAGGCCTAACACATTGAAACAAATTCAGTCTTGGCACAAAGCTTTTCAGCATAGCATTCCAATATGCTTGTTATGTATAGAGAAATAAAATGGTGTCATGGTGCCTGGTTGCTCATCATGTAGTCACTGGTTACCCTGGAATGCAAATAACAGCTGTATGTGTCTAAAAAATAGGGTTGTACATCTTTTTGTCCTTTTTATTCTGAAATGTTTCATTTGTACCAATAATGTTGTTGTGTATATATTATCTTTGTACAGCTTTTACTTAACTTTTTTTTCCTTTTTAATGTGTGCTTTTCACTAACCTTTACTTGAGCCTATAGACTTTAGAGCTTTCTATGGCAAAATAAACGTTTTTTTTTTTTTTCAATCCGAGACGCGTAGTGTTTCATTTACATTGTAGAATTGTATTGATTAATAACATTAACCACTTCATACCCCGCCCATAGTCAAATGACGTTCGCAGGAAAGATCTCCCATCCTGGGCGGGCGTCATATGACGTCCTGGGCTTTCCGGCCGTCTACAGGGCACGCGCACCCGCTGTGTCACTCTGGAGCTGGGCACCCGCGATTGCTGGTAACAGCCGGGACATGGATCTGTGTGTGTAAACACACAGATCCGTGTCCTGTCAGGTGAGAGGCGACCGATCATGTGTTCCCAGTACAGAGGAACACTGATTGGTCTCCTCCCCTTTTGAGTCTCCTCCCCCTACAGTTATAATCACTGCCTAGGTAACACATTTAACCCCTTGAACGCCTCCTAGTGTTAACCCCTTTCCTCTCAGTGACGTTTATACAGTAATCAATGCATTTTTATAGCACTGATCGTTGTATAAATGTGAATGGTCCCAAAATAGTGTCAAAAGTGTCCGACGCAATATCACAGTCACAATAAAAATCACAGATTGCCGCCATTACTAGTAAAAAAAAAAAATAAATAAATGCCATAAATCTATCCCCTATTTTGTAGACGCCATAACTTTTGCGCAAACCAATCGATATACGCTTATTGCGATATTTTTGGTAAAAAAAAAAAAATTGTAGAAGAATACATATTGGCCTAAACTGAGGAAATTTTTTTTTTTTTTTTTTTATCGGGATATTTTTTTATAGCAAAAAGTAAAAAATGTTTTTTTCAAACTTGTCACTTTTGTTTATAGTGCAAAAAATAAAAACCGCAGAGGTGCTCAAATGCCACCAAAAGAAAGCTCTATTTGTGGGAAAATAATGTTACAAATTTCATTTGGGTACAGTGTTGCATGACCGCGCAATTGTCATTTAAAATTCGACAGCGCTGAAAACTGATAATTGGCCTGGGCAGGAAGGGGGTGAAAATGCTTGGTATTGAAGTGGTTAAAAAGCGTACAGTTGGTCATTAACTTCCAAAGACAGTCTTGCATGCATTACATGACCTCCCTCAGGCACTCTCATTTCTTAGCATTGTCAGTGATAAGTATTGTGGAGGGAACATGAGGAGCTCAGTATTGCTATTAGGTACTGCTGGTTTCAGACAGGAACAGCAGAGATCAGAATAGGGTTTTTAATCCTTTTTGACTAAATCTGCCCTGAGATGTAGGCGTTACCGTTGCTGATAAGTTCTAGTTTTATCGCTGTCCCTGACTTTACTACTTTTGAGCCACTGAACCAAAACAAGTATGCACCAAGTGAAGTCAGAATTCCTTGTGTGCATATGTTATAGGTTTGACTCACAGCATTGTGGCCATTGGGATCAATAGGATAACCAAGCAGCTCAGATTTTACAGTAACATCATTAGTGATAGCCTACATATTTTACTAGCTCTTCAACTAAAACTGTAAGTTTTGTTTATGTATAATTGTTACAAGTCTTAAAGTGGTTTGTAAAGGCATTTTTTTCTCTTAAGAGAAAAAGCCTGTGTGCATCAGACCCCCCCCCCCCCCCAACATTTACCTGAGGTCCCTCTCTGTCCAGCGATGTCCACGAGTGTCTCAGCTGTCCAAGATTCTCCCTCCTGATTGGCTGAGACATAGCGGCGCGTTTGGCTGCCGCTGCTGTCAATCAAAGTCAGCTAGCTAATCAGAGGAGTGAGGGGGGTCTGGGTCGGTGCTCCGTGTCTGAATGGATGCGGGGAGCTGTGACTCGGTTTGGGTGCCCCCATAGCAAGCTGCTTGCTGTGGGGGCACTGAACAGGAGGGACGGGCCAGGATCACAGAAGAGGAGGATCCAGGCTGTTCTGTTCAAATCCACTGCAACAGAGCAGGTAAGTATAACATGTTTTGTTTTTTGTTTTCCCCCTATAAAAATAACGGACTATAACTTTAAATGCCAATGATCTGTGAGAATTTTCTAGATTGAGATTGGAGCATTGGGGTAAAGCATGACAATAATTTTTCAGCTTCAAAGCACTCTGTTACATAGTTATCCATAAAAAGTATTTTTGCGCTGAGTGAACCCCTGGATGCTGACAGTTGGAATACAGAACCGTAAAGGAATACCTATATACACACGGTGTGCTTCCTTCAAAAGTTCCCCCTGAAATGTGGGCTTTTTTTCAGGGGAAACTTGGTGGAACTCAGTTCCACCACCTCTGGCTCAGACCCTTTGGTGCCTGCTCACCACAATCACTTGTAAACACAGAAGTCTGGTTTCTGTGTTTACAAGTGACAGCTCTGCACTCTGTGTGTAATGCAATCCTGATATTTAATGCCCCTTTAAGACCCTTCTACTGTTTGTGAAATATGACCACACCCACTATTTGATGTGATTTGGAGGGTGTGTGTGGAGGGGGGGTTTTGGGGGGTTGTGGTTGATTTCCAGCACCTATTGTTTGAGAAAAAAAGCCCTGCGTATAAATAACCGTGAATAATAACCACAATACACTTAATGTGAATAAACATTATGTAGAAATATACAAAAATGTGAAGCAATTAAAATATTCAAACGATAATAATATATGGGCAAACATATGCATGTCCCACATTGCATGAAAAAAAGATGCATGTCAGTGGCCACAATACACTTAATGTGAATATTAAATATGTAGAAAAATGTGAAACAATAAAAAATATTCAAACCATAATATGTATGAAGAAACAAATGCATACTTGTATGCAACACTGAGTGCTGTACATTCCTGCACTTCCCAGGGATAAGACGTCGACCTGGGATAACAAAGATCCTGCGCAGCCATATTATTACAATAGGCTGGGTGGGAAGTGGTTAAAGGTATACTGGTGTACGTAGCATCTTGGCCTGCCAATCCAGAGGAGCGTAAAGCGGTATTAAACTTCATTTTTTTTAAATAAATGGACATTAGGAGCTTTATGCTATCATATGCTAGTATGCAAAACATACAAGGCATGTTTAAAAAGTTTGGTGAATGGTCCAATATCTCAACGGTAACATGGGCCAGGTGCACGCGCATTCACACGGCTATCCAGAGACATGTCGAGAAGCGATACCTAGCATGGTGTACACATGACCCTCCGGCTAAACTCGCTGCAGGCAGTCAAACGTACTCAGTGTGAGAGGTAGGGTCACAGTGCAACGGAGAAACAAGCAAACATAGAGTGAAGAAGGGTTTAACCCCTGTCATTTTTAATTTTTTTTTTGCCATTTACTGTATGTTCTATTGAGATTTCCTATCACTTCCTGCCCCACAGCGAAAACAGTAAGTGAGAGGAAATCCCTAGTTGACACCAGAACAAGTGTCCCCATTGGATAATTTCCCCTACATTAGTGTTCTGGTGTCAACCCAAAATTTAGGATTTTCTTTTACTTTCACTTTTGATGATAACGGTAAACAGGTCAAATAGAGAGGGTGAATCTCCCTGAAGGGGGCACAGACAACAATGAAAACTGAACGGTGTTCTAATCCATCTCCACTCTATCCAAAACTTTAAAAAAAGCTTTGCTTTTAGTTATACTTTAGTACAGCAAAGGGCTCTGATGGGATTCATCCCTAAGTTCTACGAGAATTTTGAGGTTGAGTTATTGGACCATTGATGGATCTTTTTGACCAATGTCTTCTAACAGGAGAAATCAATCTAAAAGAAAAGGGGAATGCTTCTAAGAGTAGCCATATCATCAGATGATAACTGGAGAAGTTATAGCAATGATTGGCAGACAGCTAATATTGTACCTATCCACAAGCAGGGTAGCAAGGTACAAGCTGGCAATTACCGACCAATGAGTTTAACATCTGTTAATGGAATCACTCCTAAAAAATGAAAAATTTCCTATCAAATACTTTACTGTAATTTTCCTTTCCTGATGGACTCCATTAAAGTCTACATATGGGTTATTCCCGCACCCTCATACATCATAGGACCCCTCTCCCATAAATCTTTGTTCTGAGCCAGAGGAAATGTTACGTAACTTGGCCTACTCCGGCCAATGGGCGGGAACTCCTGCTGCCATGGAGTCCATCAGGAAAGGAAAATTACAGTAAGTATTTGATAGGAAATTTTCAGTTTTTCTGACAGACTCCATGGCAGCCTACGTAAGGGAAATAACTAGCCATACACACCCGGGTGGGCAAATGCTGGACAAAAGAAAAAGGTTTAATTGGCACTGTCAACAGACAGGATATCTAAACCAAAGTTAACAGAAGACAAAGAGTCCGGTTCTACGCAGTAGTGTGCCATGAACGTGCTAATTGAAGACAACATGGCCGCCTTGCAAATCACTTCTGGGGTAATGTGTCGGGAAGCTGCCCATGAAGCAGAAATGCTTCTGGTCGAATGAGTGTTCACCGCCTCTGTAGGCGTCAAGCCCTTAGCTTTATAGGCCCACTGAATGACCTAAAGAATCCACGCTGCAATAGATCTGGAAGAGGCACGCAAGCTCTTGTTTTTTTCCATGAAAAAGAATGATCAGACTGGCGAAAAGGAGCTGTGGCTTCTAGATACTGTCTCAGAGCTTCTCCAACATCTAGCAGTGGTCATCAACCCTGTCCTCAGGGCCCACTAACAGGCCAGGTTTTATGTATTACCTTGCTGAGATGAGACTAGAATACTGCAATCACTGAGCAGCAAATTATATAATCTGTGATGTATTTCAGTTATCTTGCAAACCTGGCCTGTTAGTGGACCCTGAGGACAGGGTTGATGACCACTGATTTAGAGGATGAACACTGGAGTTTTCAGCTGACCTGAATGTTGGAAGAGTAATCTCTTGATGGAGAACCATTCTGCATGTTCCATCTCTCTTCCTGAGGAAAAATCCAGGACTAGCGTGAGATACCATTTGGGAAATCTTGGTTTTCTCTGAGGTCTGAGCCTTATTGCTTCTCTGAAGAACTGCCGAGTAAGAGGGTGTCTAGCCCAGGATACGCCCGTGAAGGCAGAAATTGCAGAGGCTTGAACCTGCAGGGAGCTGACTGATAAGGAAAGATCCAGGCCTGATTGTAGGAAGCCCAGGATATCCTGTATTTTCGGATTACTGCAAGAACCTGCAGTGGTGGAAATTAATCTGTAAATTTTTACCAAATTCTTTGGTGTAGACCTTGTTGATACCTGCTCTGCTGGCATTCTTCAACATGGAGATGGTCCTGATTGGAAAATCTATGGCCTCCAGCCTTCCCCTTTCAAGAACCAAACCATTAGGTGCAGATGGGCTGAGACATGGATGTAGAGTTGCCCCTTGAGATAGGAGATCCGGCCTGGAGGGCAGAGGAACTGGGTCCCGGAAGCTGAGATGTATAAACAGGGAAAACCATGGCCTGTTCGGCCAGTACAGAACTATTGCTACTATCTCTGCTTCTTCCATCCTGAGTCTTGACAGGAACCGGAGGAAAGACCCTGTGAAATCTCCACTGGTCCGTCAGGGCATCTATCCAGAAGGCCTAGGGACAACGACACCTCGAGTAGTACCTCTCCAGCTTGAAGTTGCATGGGGAAGCTCATAGATCTACCTCTGGGTTAAGTCCCTGGTACAGGACCCACTTGAAGACTTTGGTGTGGAGAGCCCATTCTTTGTTGTCTAGAGATACGTTCTTAAAAAAGTCTGCCTGAACGTTCTGGTCTCCGGGGGGATAGACAGCAGCTGTTAGGTTGGCCAAGTTCACTTTGGCCGAGATCATGATAGGCTCTACTTCCTTCAGCAGGGAGAGACTGTGAGTCCCTCCCTGCCGATTGATGTATGAGACTGCTGTTGTGTTGTCCAGTCTTAGGAGAACTGAGGCTCCCACCATTAAGTGGTGAAAGACCTGCAGAGCACTGCCCTGAGTTCCAGAACATTCAAGACTATCCCGTGGAATGGAACACTCCATTTACATTGGGCTACTTCTGTCAGTCAGTGAGCCCCCATCCCCTGTTGATGGCATCTGTTGTGACTGTAATCCAGGAGATAGGAGCAATGGAGTGAAATTTGAGTAGGTTCCTCTGCTGCCCCCACCAAGGAAGGCTCTTCCGCATGGATGAGGTTATTCGGATGGAATGATCTCGTCACCCTGAGTTCCACTGCTGGAGGAAGCCCTTCTGGAAGGGCTGCATTTTCCACTGTGCCCATTTCACCATAGGTGTTGTGGCCACCATGGTGCCAATGATCTTCAGGCACTGTGAGGCCTGAAGATGCGAGGAGGACATTGCTAGACGAACTCTGTCCCGAATCACCGGAACTTTCTCCAGAGTCAAGGAGATGGTGTACCTGAGTGTATTGAATTGTGCCCTGAGGAATATCAGGGACTGTGTAGGTTCTAGGTGGCTCTTCTCCCTGTTCAACAGCCAGCCAAACTCGAGTAGAGTGGAGATGACCTGAGATCTGTGGATTAGCAGATGCTCCCTGTCCCGAGATAGTAACAGCAGGTCATCTAAATAATGATGCAGACGAATATCTCTGATCCTGATCGGAGCCACGACAGCCAATAAAAGTTTTGAGAAGACACGAGGCGATGACGTAAGCCTGAATGGGAGACAGGTAAACTGAAGGTGGACTTGATCAACGGCGAAACGAAGACATTTCTGGAACTCTTCGGGTATCGAGACATGGAAGTAGGCGTCCTTCAGATCTATGGACACGAGCCAATCGCCTAGCTGAATTGCCTGACAGATTGTGAATAGTGTCTCCATTTTGAATTTCTTCCTTGAAATAATTCAAGTGGGTCAGATCTATAACTGGTCTCCAGGAGCCGTTCTTCTCCATAACCATAAGGGGCGAGTAGACACCTTGAAATCTTTCGCCGGTTGGAACTTGTATGGCGACACCTGAGCCACTAGAGAGTCCATGTAGGACAGAAGAACTTGCTTTTTCTCTTCCAAGTGAGACAAGTATGTGGGAGTGTGGGTGACCGGAGTGTGGGTGGACTGCATGTCCAGGCATGTCCTGAGGAGGCTTTCCAGTAATCTTTGATCGAGGCTGCCCGGAAGTGCTGAAAGCAGAGTAAACGAGCCCCGACTTGCTCCGCCTGGGCTGGCCCAACATCAAAAGTACTTAGAGGCTTCTCATCCGCCAGAAGATGCTCCCTTTGAAAACTTTTGGCCTGATGGCTGGTTTCTCTTTCAGGTCTTCCAGAACTCACGGCCAGGCCTATAGCGGCGAACGCCCCTCGCACAATCCAAACCTTGCCTGGACTCTTCTCTGGCCGAGCAGGCGACAATCCTGGGGTAGGAATCCCCCCCCCCCCGTGGCACGGGTGATGGCACTGTATAATTTGTTCCCAAAGACAGAGGAAACCTCAAAGGGAATCCTGCACCACGCCTGCTTAGAGGCAGGGTCGGCTACCCATGGGCGTAGCCACAAGGCACGCTTAGCCGTGACGGATGAGAACACGACCTGTGCCACCAGGTGAATTATGTCAAGGGAAGCTTCCCCCAGAAAGGCCGACGCCAGTTTCAGCTCATGTACAGGTGAACTCCTGGCCACTTTTTCAGAGACACTTCTTAAGGATGCATCCACGTCATCCGTCCAGGTCTCCATCGCTTTGGACAGGGCTGCAAGGGCCAAGGCTGGTTTACAGGCCATACCTGCTATGATATAAATCCGCTTGAGGTCGGTATCGATCTTCCTCTTCAGGCCATCCTTGAAGGATACGGTATCCTCCAGTAGGAGCGTGACGTGTCTCATCAATCTCATTAGAGCTGCGTCAATGAGAGGAGCCGACTCCAGATGTTTCACATCCTCACTTTGAAAACTGATAAATCATTGCTACTTTGGTTAGCAAAGAATTCTTCCTCTTGACGCCACCCCATTCGTCTGTAATAATTTCGCCAAGTTCACCCAAAAAGGAGAAGTTTGGGTGTTCTTTCTTGAGGTGTTTGAAATATTTCCTCTGTTTGGAGGGTGCCTCCACTGGCTCTTCCCACCTTAAAGCTTCAGTGACTGCTTTGACCAACGGTGGTACTAGGGAAAAATCAAAACCTGCGCAGGGGTCATCCACCTCTGCCTCACTGTCCGAGGCTTCAACTGAAGAGTGGCTCGGTTGAGAGGGACCCGAAGCTTCAAGATCGTCCCCCCAAAGGGGTTAATACTATGTCAACAGAAGGGTGGTGGGTACGGCCAGAGTCCAATTTACTTAAGGATTCCTGGACCACCCGTCTGACCACTGACTCCACCTGTTGGGCCCCACCATCTCTTTCACTCATGGCCCGGGTAAAGCATGGCTCACAGAGCGATTTATCTCACCCTCAGGGACCTGAACCCCACATCCCCAGCAAACTTTCCTTTCAGAGCAGCTGGATTGGTGGTGAGAGTGATGGCCAGATGTGGCTTCAGGCTCTTCTCTGTGGCGCTTAGATCTAGAGGGCGATCTATGGCGTCTGGAACTTGAAGAGGAATGATGGCATTGTGACCTAGGATGGTCTTTATCTTCACGTGCCATATGTTGGTGTTCAGACCTAGAAGGGCTGAGAGGAAAGGAAAAGGTTAACAGCTCCTGGTCGAATGAACCCAAGCCAGACAGGGAGAAAGGAACCAACCCTACCTGCAGCATAAGGGTTAGCCAGAGGCGGGTGGTGACACATCCATGGCAAAGCAGCTTGGTAACTGAAAAGAAACCATTAATGGGTATGAGAGAGAGAGTGACATCTGCCTGCAGCCAGAGCACTTACCTTGGTAACAGGAAAAAAGTGCCCATGGAAGCGGCCGCATAAGCCTGCAGACCATTCCAAGGAATAGCTGTTTTGATAGCTATTTAAATTTGCCGCCGATGATGACGTCACCGCGCCCTGCAGCACGCTTGTGCTGGGACCTACGCCGCCATCTTGTTGGAACTGTGCACGCGCCGGACCAAACCTTGGTTTGAATCGCAGCCTGTGGCTGCGCAGACGAGCCCAGGGGGCCCCTAAAACGGCAAACTGTAGCGCAGATGCGTTCCAGTCACCATGCACTAAGACTGGAGCCAGAGTAGCGGAAAGACAAACAACATATACACTGCAGCCATATGAGAATGTATATATACTTTACCACCACGGCGTGGCTGCGATCCGACCTGGAACCGGGAGCTCTTGCACAATCAGGGCGTTCAAAAGAAAGGCTAATAGCTGGGACGTCTGGCCACATTGCCACTTGCCTGCCAATAGCCAGGCTAGTAAATCTTCATCACCCCGTTAATAGCTGGGGAATGCTGGACTCCAGAGATACCGCCTGAATCCGTAACATTGCGTGTAAACTGCCAGGTCTGAATTGCAAATATCTTCAAAAGGTAAGAGTTCACCTTTTGGTCCTAGGAGGAGAACAAAAAAGGAACACAGCCTCTGGCTCGGAACAAAGATTTATGGGAGAGGGGTCCTATGAGGGGATGGGATTAACCCATACGTAGGCTGCCATGGAGTCTGTCAGGAAAGAAGAATTATTGATCACCTAAACCAGGGATATGCAATTAGCGGACCTCCAGCTGTTGCAGCACTACAAATCCCATGAGGCATAACAAGACTTTGACAGCCACAGGCATGACACCCAGTGGCAGAGGCATGTTGGGACCTGTAGTTTTGCAGCAGCTGGAGGTCCGTTAATTGCAGATCCCTGACCTAAACCTTACTAGACCCAAAGCAGCATGGCTTTACTGAGGGCAGATCATATCGGACTAATCTGATTGAATTTTTGACTAGATAACTAATGTTTTGGACCAAGGTAGTGCTGTAGACATAGCCTGATTTTAGCAAAGTATTTGATACAGTTCCACATAATTATCTAATAACAAAGTTGTACAAGCTAGGAAATGTATGGCTATGGGCAGCCGAGTGGCTAAGTGTTTAGCACTTCTGCCTGGTAACACTAGGGTACTTGGTTCAAATCCCAATCTTTTAATAGTGGTTTAAAATATTGCACTTTACTGCATATGAGGTGAGATCTGTATGTTGATAATATGAGGTGCATAAATCAGGACTGCACTGGGGTAGTTGGTTCGAATTCCATTCACGGCATTTCCTACCTGCAGTTTACATGTTCCCCATGTGCCTGCGTGGGTTTCCTCCCACCCTCCAAGGACACGTTGGTAGGTTAATTGGCTGCTGTCTAATTTGGCCCTATTATGTGTATGCATGAATGGGAGTTGGAAACCTTTTAGATTGTAAGCCCCTTCCGGGCAGGGACTGATGTGAATGTGCACTATATACAGTATCTCTCAAAAGTGAGTACACCCCTCACATTTTTGTAAATATTTTATTAAATCTTTTCATGTGATAACACTTTGCTACAATGTAAAGTAGTGAGTGTACAGCTTGTATAACAGTGTAAATTTGCTGTCGCCTCAAAAGAACTCAACACACAGCCATTAATGTCTAAACCGCTGGCAACAAAAGTGAGTACACCCCTAAGTGAAAATGTCTAAAGTGTTAATATTTTGTGTGGCCACCATTATTTTCCAGCACTGCCTTAACCCTCTTGGGCATGGAGTTCACCAGAGCTTCACAGGTTGCCACTGGAGTCCTCTTCCACTCCTCCATGACAACATCACAGAGCTGCTGGATGTTAGAGACCTTGCGCTCCTCCACCTTCCATTTGAGGATGACCCACAGATGCTCAATAGGGTTTAGGTCTGGAGACCAGCTTGGCCAGTCCATTACCTTTACCCTCAGCTTCTTTAGCAAGGCAGTGGTCATCTTGGAGGTGTGTTTTTGGCCGTTATCATGTTGGAATACTGCCCTGTGGCCCAGTCTCTGAAGGGAGGGGATCATGCTATGCTTCAGTATGTCACAGTACATGTTGGCATTCATGGTTCCCTCAATGAACTGTAGCTCCCCAGTGCCGGCAGCACTCATACAGCCCCAGACCATGACACTCCCACCACCATGCTTGAGTTTAGGCAAGACACAGTTGTCTTTGTAAAGAACAATTAAAAGAAAAGAATATGGGACTTTAGATGAGGTGGGTCTCTGCAAATAAGGAATATTGACCTATTAATTGTACCCGATGGGTAGTCCCTAAGATGAACAAAATAAAATATTTCTTGTGTACAATATAGGCACGATATAAACATTCGATGCACAATAGTCACATATTTATTATTTATACGTAAAAGGACATGATTGGTTTTACACAAAGCAATAATAAAGAAATAATATACATGACTGGTTTTACACAAAGCAATAATAAAGAAATAATATACATGATTGATAATGATAAATATAAACATGATAAGATGAATTCATGATAAAACATGCTGTAAATCTGGCACCCTTGAGTATGGACTCAACGCGTTTCATGGCGTTTAAAGCCAATCGTCAGGAGTAGGATGCTAAACATAAAGATAAAAATAATAATAAATAAGTAGATGAGCCTACACCAGATAACTATGTAATACAACAGGCTCTCTAGATTAGAGGAGGAATTCAATGTAGTGATGGTACTGACCTATAAAGTATCCAAAGGGTGTATACCCGTTGCTACTGTGTTAGGATGAGTATGGCCTGGATAAGTTGATCTCCCCCGGGTTTGAGGCGGGGGAACCCAGCCCAGTGCAATCCCCCCATCATCGTCCCGCCCTGGATGTACGGGCAGGCGAGGTGGGGGGTTGGAGAGGCCAGCCAGCCGGGTGCAGGCGGAGGACCACACATAGGAGAGGGGGGACCAGAGTGGAAGGTAAAGAACCCAGGATAATTAAGGTAACTGTATATTGGGCACATCCAAGAAAGGGGTGTCCATAGGGATCCTGCAATACATACAATAAGGAACTAAGTAAGTATATATAAAAGTATAATATGTATATAATAAGAGATAGGTAAGCATAAGTGTATGAGTGTGAGGTCCTGGAAAACCACACATACTTGAGTCTGGCAGGATAAAGATAAGATTGTCCCAACACGATGGTAGCAGCCTATGAGTAGCCCACGGCTCCCTCCCGAACGAAATACCCGCCAAAAGGGGCGGGACCCCGCCAACGTCATGCGTCTACGTGAGGCGGCGAGGAGGAGAGGCGCTCCATAGTCGCCGCAGCGTGAGATGGAAACAAACACCCAATCCTTGATCGGCGCTCAAAGAGACACCGCGCGAGAGGGTGCATGAGCATGACGTCGAGGTGCGGAGGTCAACCCCAACCCCGTCACAAGTGGGACGGGCGAGGGGGAGGAACTGAGCACCTCGCAACCCCGGAGTGAGACCACAAAAACCAGGACCAAGAACATCCGGCTAGGGAATATGAGAATGCTGGTGTAAATACCCCTAAGGAGAGAGCCTAAAAATGGGTTGTATAAATGGTGATAAGATGGACATAGAGATGATTAAATAATCTCGTTAGTAGGTTGAATATAAATGATTAAAAGTTGAGGTCTATGGATAATTATGGGTAAAGTAATAATAAACGTAAGAATAATATGTTGGGCATAGGGGGTCACACATAGGAATGGGTGTCTTCCACCCTATATAGCACAAATATAAAAATAGAAAACCCCGAAATTTGACCCACATCAGCCCAAACATAGCAGAGCAGAAACTCACCTCCATCCCTTGGACATAGTAAAGAACAATTAAAAGAAAAGAATATGGGACTTTAGATGAGGTGGGTCTCTGCAAATAAGGAATATTGACCTATTAATTGTAACCAATCCCCGATGGGTAGTCCCTAAGATGAACAAAATTAAATATTTCTTGTGTACAATATAGGCACGATATAAACATATTCGATGCACAATAGTCACATATTTATTATTTATACATAAAAGGACATGATTGGTTTTACACAAAGCAATAATAAAGAAATAATATACATGATTGGTTTTACACAAAGCAATAATAAAGAAATAATATACATGATTGATAATGATAAATATAAACATGATAAGATGAATTCATGATAAAACATGCTGTAAATCTGGCACCCTTGAGTATGGATTCAACGCGTTTCATGGCGTTTAAAGCCAATCGTCAGGAGTAGGATGCTAAACATAAAGATAACAATAAATAAGTAGAATAAGTATAGTATATATAAATAAGTATAAGTAAATAAATAAAGTCTTCTTTATTATTGCTTTGTGCAAAACCAATCATGTATATTATTTCTTTATTATTGCTTTGTGTAAAACCAATCATGTCCTTTTATGTATAAATAATAAATATGTGACTATTGTGCATCGAATATGTTTATATCGTGCCTATATTGTACACAAGAAATATTTTATTTTGTTCATCTTAGGGACTACCCATCGGGGATTGGTTACAATTAATAGGTCAATATTCCTTATTTGCAGAGACCCACCTCATCTAAAGTCCCATATTCTTTTCTTTTAATTGTTCTTTACTATGTCCAAGGGATGGAGGTGAGTTTCTGCTCTGCTATGTTTGGGCTGATGTGGGTCACATTTCATGGTTTTCTATTTTTATAATTGTGCTATATAGGGTGGAAGACACCCATTCCTATGTGTGACCCCCTATGCCCAACATATTATTCTTACGTTTATTATTACTTTACCCATAATTATCCATAGACCTCAACTTTTAATTATTTATATTCAACCTACTAACGAGATTATTTAATCATCTCTATGTCCATCTTATCACCATTTATACAACCCATTTTTAGGCTCTCTCCTTAGGGGTATTTACACCAGCGTTCTCATATTCCCTAGCCGGATGTTCTTGGTCCTGGTTCTTGTGGTCTCACTGCGGGGTTGCGAGGTGCTCAGTTCCTCCCCCTCGCCCGTCCCATTTGTGACGGGGTTGGGGTTGACCTCCGCACCTCGACGTCATGCTCATGCACCCTCTCGCGCGGTGTCTCTTTGAGCGCCGATCGAGGATTGGGTGTTTGTTTCCATCTCACGCTGCGGCGACTATGGAGCGCCTCTCCTCCTCGCCGCCTCACATAGACGCATGATGTTGGCGGGGTCCCGCCCCTTTTGGCGGGTATTTCAGTCGGGAGGGAGCTATGGGCTACTCATAGGCTGCTACCATCGTGTTGGGACAATCTTATCTTTATCCTGCCAGACTCAGGTATGTGTGGTTTTCCAGGACCTCACACTCATACACTTATGCTTACCTATCTGTTATTATATATATATTATACTTTTATATATACTTACTTAGTTCCTTATTGTATGTATTGCAGGAACCCTATGGACACCCCTTTCTTGGATGTGCCCAATATACAGTTACCTTAATTATCCTGGGTTCTTTACCTTCCACTCTGGTCCCCCCTCTCCTATGTGTGGTCCTCCTCCTGCACCCGGCTGGCTGGCCCCTCCAACCCCCCACCTCGCCTGCCCATACATCCAGGGCGGGACGATGATGGGGGGATTGCACTGGGCTGGGTTCCCCCGCCTCAACCCCGGGGGAGATCAACTTATCCAGGCCATACTCATCCTAACACAGTAGCAACGGGTATACACCCTTTGGATACTTTATAGGTCAGTACCATCACTACATTGAATTCCTCCTCTAATCTAGAGAGCCTGTTGTATTACATAGTTATCCGGTGTAGGCTCATCTACTTATTTATTATTATTATTTTTATCTTTATGTTTAGCATCCTACTCCTGACGATTGGCTTTAAACGCCATGAAACGCGTTGAGTCCATACTCAAGGGTGCCAGATTTACAGCATGTTTTATCATGAATTCATCTCATCATGTTTATATTTATCATTATCAATCATGTATATTATTTCTTTATTATTGCTTTGTGTAAAACCAATCATGTATATTATTTCTTTATTATTGCTTTGTGTAAAACCAATCATGTCCTTTTATGTATAAATAATAAATATGTGACTATTGTGCATCGAATATGTTTATATCGTGCCTATATTGTACACAAGAAATATTTTATTTTGTTCATCTTAGGGACTACCCATCGGGGATTGGTTACAATTAATAGGTCAATATTCCTTATTTGCAGAGACCCACCTCATCTAAAGTCCCATATTCTTTTCTTTTAATTGTTCTTTACTATGTCCAAGGGATGGAGGTGAGTTTCTGCTCTGCTATGTTTGGGCTGATGTGGGTCACATTTCGGGGTTTTCTATTTTTATAACAGTTGTCTTTGTACTCCTCACCCGGTTGCCGTCACACACGCTGGACACCGTCTGAACCAAATAAGTTTACCTTGGTTTCATCAGACCACAGGACATGGTTCCAGTAATCCATGTCCTTGGTTTGCTTGTCTTCTGCAAACTATTTACGGGCTTTCTTTTGCATCATCTTTAGAAGAGGCTTCCTTCTGGGATGACATCCAATTTATTGCAGTGTGTGGCGTATGGTCTGAGCACTGACAGGCTGACCCCTCCCCCCACCCCTTCAACCCCTGCAGCAATGCTGGCAGCACTTATACATCTATTTTCCAAAGATAACCTCTGTATATGACACTGAGCATGTGCACTCAATTTCTTTAGTTGACCATGGCGAGGCCTGTTTTGAATGGAACCTGTCCTGTTAAACCGCTGTAATCGTCTTGGCCACCGTGTGTCAGCTCAGTTTCAGGGTCTTGGCAATCTTATAGCCTACGCCAACTTTATGTAGAGCAACAATTCTTTTTTTCAGATCTTTAGAGAGTTCTTTGCCATGAGATGCCATGTTGAACATCCAGTGACCAGTATAAAAGAGTAAGAGCAATAACACAAAATTTAACACCCCTGCTCCCCATTCATATCTGATACCTTGTAACACTGAGTCACATGACACCAGGGAGGGAAAATGGATATTTGGGCCAAATTTGAACATTTTCACTTAGGTGTGTACTTACTTTTGTTGCCAGCGGTTTAGACATTAACCGGTTGCCGACCGACTCACGTCTTTATACTGCGGCACAATGGCACCGCTGCACGAAATCCCATACCCGTACAGGGCACGCTCTCGCCGGAAGGGGGCGCGCCCGCGACCATCAGATTGGTTTCCAGAACCAATCAATCTTCAGGTCCAGGCCAATAATTTCTGGCCTGGACCTGCTAATCAGTTCGGGCGAATGAAATGCTTCCCCTGCCTGTAAGTGTAAACACAGGCAGGGGAAGTGATGTTATCTTCCTTCCTGGAACTCTTTTCGTTTCCAAGGAGAGGAGAGAGGACATCTAACTGTAAGTTGCACCAACACTACACTAACACCAGTACATGTAGGCACACTTGTCATCGCCCCCTTAGTTAACCCCTTCACTGCCTGTCACAGTGTCACCAAGTGCAGTTTTAAGATTTTTCACTGATCACTGTACTGGTGTCATTTGTGACACAAATCAGCGTTAGGGCAGTTAGTAGTAGGTCTACGGTAACCCCCTAATAAAGGTTTAACCCCTTGATTGCCCCCAGTTACCCCTTTCACCCCCTGTCACCAGTATAGTGTATATATCTATATTCTGATCATTGTATTAGTGTCATGGGTGATGCTAGTTAGCCAGTTAGTTTCACCGTCAGGTTTTTATAGCGTCAGGGTACCACCATATATTACCTAATAAATGTTTTAAACCCATGGATTGCCCCCTAGTTAACCCTTTTACCCCCTGTCACCAGTGATCACCATATTAGTGTTACAGGTGACGCTGGTTAGTTTGTTTTTTATAGCATCAGGGTACCTGCCGTATATTACCCAATAAAGGTTTAATCCCCTGATCACCCAGCGGGTGACATCAGTTTTAGCATCCGTCAGGGTCAGCGTCATCCCCAGGCAGCGTCAGATTAGTGCCAGTAGCGCTAACACCCACGCATGCACCATACACCTCCCTTAGTAGTATAGTGTCTTTACGGATCAATATCTTTGATCTGATCAGAACTAGATTAGCGTCCCCAGTAGTTTAGGGTTCCCAAAAAGGCGGCCTTAGCGAGATCAGCCCAGATACCTGCTAGCACCTGCGTTTAGCCCCTCCGCCCAGCCCACCCAAGTGCAGTATCAATCGATTACGGTCACTTACAAAACAAAACACATAACTGCAGCATTCACTTGATCCCTGCTAATGCTGACAGTTTTTTTGGTAGCAATTGAAGTAGGCTCCGACAATCAGGTGCTTTTTTTGTCTGTGAGTTTCACTAGTTGTACCAGTAAATTTAGAGGTCAAAATGACCAATCGGAGGTACACTGGTGAAGAGGCCTACACGTTTCTGAGCATGACAGATGAGAATGAAGAGGAAGTCACCCATCTGTCAGATTCAGGCTCAGTATTCAAACCCGTAGAAAGGAGCGGCACCCTGACAGATAGCTTTGACAACAAAGTAGTGGTCCCTGCTAAGGTCAGGTGTACCCGACCCCATTCTTCTGTTGAGGTGCAGGAACCGCAGGGCTCTCGTATGGAGCAGAGAGCCAGTACTAGTGCTGCTCATCCTTCTGGTGAACTGGCAAGCACCAGCGGCCTAGTACATCCTGGTCGTACATCCAGCACTGCAGTAACACTTGGTGATGTGGCGAGTCCCATAAGTGCAGTTCAATCTGGTGCAGTGGCTAGCACATGTAGTGTCCCGCAGCCACCAAGAAGACAAACACAGGCCCACCAAACCCATAGTGCCCTTCCTGCTGTTTTTGCCAATCCGAATTGGGAGACACCCACCACTTCTGCAGCACCCGTACCCCCATTCACTGGACAACCCAGAATTCAGGCGGTTGATTTTACGTCACTTGATTTTTATTTGCTGTTTTTCACGGAAGATCTCTATAGATCTATTGTGGACCAAAGTAATTTTTATGCTGGTCAATTCATCGCCGCTAATCCCCAGTTGACCCTTGCCAGAGATTAGAGACCTATTACGGTTTCCGAATTATTATTATTTATATTATACAGGATTTATATAGCGCCAACAGTTTATGCAGCGCTTTACAATATAAAAGGGAGACAATACAGTTATAATACAATAAAATACAAGAGGATTAAGAGGGCCCGGCTCAGAAGAGCTTACAATCTAATAGGGTGGGGCAGGTGGTACAAAAGGTTGTAACTGTGGGGAATGAGCTGGTGGAAGTGGTAGGAGATTAGTTGGAAATGTGATAGGCTTTCCTTAAAAGATGAGTTTTCAGGGATCACCTGAAGGTAGCAAGAGTTGGGGATAGATGGAGGTAGCAAGTTCCAGAGGATGGGAGAGGCTCTGGAGAAATCCTGGAGACGAGCATGGGAGGAGGAGATGAGAGAGCTTGAAAGCAGGAGGTCTTGAGAAGAGCGGAGAGGTCGATTTGGGTGATATTTGGAGACAAGATTAGTGATGTAGCTCGGGGCAGAGTTGTGTATGGCTTTGTATGTTGTGGTTAGTATTTTGAATTTAATTCGCTGGGTGATTGGGAGCCAGTGTAGGGATTGGATTAGAGGGTTGGCAGACACTGAGCAGTTGGTAAGGTGGATAAGTCTGGCAGCAGCATTCATGATAGACTGAAGAGGGGATAGCCTATGGAGAGGTAAGCCAATGAGAAGGGAGTTGCAATTTAAGACCTTCCTGAGCCTATCCCTCCTCATGGGCATAACTAAAAAAGTGAGTTGCGGTCATATTGGTCCACTGACCCAGGACACGATACGAGCAGATCTTGCAGTTTATGCACTTTAATGACAATGAACTCTGTCGTCCTCGGGGTGACCCTGGATACGATCGGCTCTACAAAATTTGGCCCCTCGTAAACCACTTCAACCAACAGTTTGCAGCCTTGTTTACTCCCAATCAAGTTGTCTGCGTTGATGAGTCCCTGATTAAGTTTTCTGGCCGCTTATCATTCAAACAGTATCTTCCTAGCAAGTGTGCCAGATATGGGGTTAAGATCTATAAGCTCTGTGACAGGGCAACAGGCTATACATATAGTTTTATGGTTTACCAGGGAAAAGATAGTCACATGCAGCCAGAGAATTGCCCAAACTACATAGGGAGCGCTGGTAAGATTGTGTGGGACTTGGTGTCACCCTTATTCAGAAAGGGATACCACTTGTACGTGGACAATTATTACACAAGCGTGCCACTTTTTAGTAACTTGTTTGATCATGGAATTGGTGCATGTGGCACCGTGAGATCTAATCGCCAGGGTTTACCCATGTCAGGGCTGGCTCAGCCCTTCCTTCTCTGAGCTGGCCGCTCAGCTGTCGGCTAATTGCCAGCTCTCTTTTCTCTCCACAGTTAACCAGCTGTTGTGGATCTGCTCGTCAGTCCCGCCTACTTAAAGATGTCCAGCTCATTTCATTCCTGCCTTCGCCTTGGTCACATCACAAGAAACCATCTCCTGTGTTTCTGTTTAAAGACTGGCTTTGCTGACATTCCTTCTGGCTCCTTATCCTGCTTGCTGTTCCTCTACTTGGATCCCTGACTTCTTGCCTGGCTGATTACCCGATCTGGTTACTGAACTCTGGCTTGGCTACTTACCCAATCTGGTTACTGAACTCTGGCTTGGCTGACTACCCGATCCGGTTACTGGACTCTGGCTATGCTTTGACTACGCTTCCTCTATTTACCTTTTTATTTTTATTATTAAACAAGTGTGATTTTACTGTACTTCTGTCTCGGTCTGGTTCATGGGTTTTGACACCCCAGCGGCTTGTAGATTCCCGTTGTAGACTGGTGGAGAGAGCCTGCTTGAGGAGTAATAATTTGCTCGCAGTGAAGTGGAGGGATAACCAGAACGTTTTCTTTCTGTCCTTCCTTCACGCAGACATGACAGTCCAAATTCCTACGACAACTGGTGTTGTGGAGAAACCCCTCTGTGTCCACTAAAAAAAAACCTTAATATGGGAGGGGTGGACCTCAACGACCAGTTGATGGCTCCGTACTTAATTGCCCATAAAGGCCAGAGACTGGTACAAAAAAGTGTCTGTATACTTATTTCAATCGGCTCTGCTGAACGCTTATGTGCTATACAAAGCGTCAGGATGAACTGGATCCTTCCTTAAATTCCAGGAAGAGGAGATCACAGACCTTCTGTTTCCAGACGGTCCAATCGATCACCCCAAAGATGTTGTGTCTGTAGCAAGCGCTGATATAGGCGTGACACCCACTATTGTTGTCCCTCCTGTACTGGCCAACCTGGTCTTTGCATCAGTGAATGTTTTGAACGCTACCACACACTAGTGTAGTATTAGCATAGGGTACAGCACTGCATAGTCTATGGCACACTTTCACAGGGTCTCCAAAGATGCCATCGCATTTTGAGAGACCCAAACCTGGAACAGTTACAGTTACAAAAAAAAGTGTAAAAAAAAAAAGTAAAAAAAATAAAAAAGCTAAAAATAGTTGTCGTTTTATTCTCTCTCTATAGTTCTCTCTCTATTGTTCTGCTCTTTTTTACTGTATTTTTTAACTGCAATGTTTTTGTTGTTACTATGTTTTTTTTTATACTATACTGTTTACTGTGTTTTATTGTTACCATTGTTTGCTTTTCAGGTACGCCATTCAGCTGCAGCACTGATTTATTTATCTTGACAGCAACAGCGTTTGCTCTCACAATATGTAAATCAACGACTCCAGCGCTGTAGGAGGTGATTTCACCTCCACAGTTAAAAAAAACAACGGTGCATGTATGCACATCATTAGAAGTGGGTGGTGCTCTAATGGTGGGCATACCCACCGATCAATCTCTTTTTTCCTTCAGCCCACAGGCTGCATGAAAAAAAAGAACATTACAATATAGATATTGTATTGATATTGATAATATAAAGCTCATATTTTATGTTTTACCAAACATTTGGGCAATATAATGTGTTTTAAAGCATTAAAATTCAAAAACGTGTTTTTTTCCAACACATTGCATTTGAAAAATTGCAGCACAATACTGTGTGAAAAAAAAAATTGCAACACCACCATTTTAATCTGTAGGGCCTTTGATTTAAAAAAATATGTAATTTTCTAGCAAAAGAAAAACACTTTTTCATGTAAACAAAGAGTGTCAGAAAGGCTTTGTCTTCAAGTGGTTAGAAGAGTGGGTGATGTGTGGCATAAGCTTCTAATGTTGTGCATAAAATACCAGGACAGGTCAAAACCCCCCCAAATGAGGAAAGTAGACACCCAAAGCTATTTGCTGATAGGCATGTTGAGTCCATGGAATATTTTATATTTTGCCAAAGTTTTGGGAAAATGACAATACATTTTTTTTTTCACAAAGTTGTCACTAAATGATATATTGCTCAAACATGCCATAGGCATATGTGAAATTACACCCCAAAATACATTCTGCTGCTTCTCCTGAGTATGGGGATACCACATTGTGAGACTTTTTGGGAGCCTGGCCACGAACAGGACCCCGAAATCCAATCACTGGCTTCAGGCTTTCTAAGGGCGTAAATTTTTGATTTCACTCCTCACTACCTTACACAGTTTTGGAGGCCATGAAATGCCCAGATAGCACAACCCCCCCCCCCCCCCCCAAATGACCCCATTTTGGAAAGTAAACACCCCAAGCTATTTGCTGAGAGGCATGTTGAGTCCATGGAATATTTTATTATTTTGCTACAGGTTTCGGGAAAATGACAATAACTTTTTTTTTTTTCACAAAGTTGTCACTAAATGATATATTGCTCAAACATGCCATAGGCATATGTGAAATTACACCCCAAAATACATTCTGCTGCTTCTCCTGAGTACGGGGATACCACAAATGTGAGACTTTGGGAGCCTAGCCGCGAACGGGACCCCGAAATCCAATCACCGCCTTCAGGCTTTCTAAGGGCGTAAAATGGTGATTTTACTTCTCACTACCTATGACAGTTTCGGAGGCCCCGAAATGCCAAGGTAGCACAACCCCCCCCCCCCCAAATGACCCAATTTTGGAAAGTAGACACCCCAAGGTATTTGCCAAAAGGCATGGTGAGTATTTTGCAGCTCTCATTTGTTTTTGAAAATGAAAATGTATTTTTTTTTTTAATTTTTCAATTTTTAAAACTGTGACAAAAAGCGAGACATGCAAAATACTCAACATGCCTCTCAGCAAATAGCTTGGGGTGTCTATTTTCCAAAATGGGACCATTTGGGGGGTTTTGTGCTATCTAGGCATTTCCTGGCCTCCAAAACTGCGATAGGTAGTGAGGAGTGAAATCAAGAATATACGCCCTTAGAAAGCCTGAAGGCAATGATTGGTTTTCAAGCTCCTGTACATGGCTAGGCTCCCAAAAAGTTTCACACATGTGCTATCCCTGTACTCAGGAGAAGCAGCAGAATGTATTTTGGGGTGTAATTTCACACATGCCCATGGCATGTTTGAGCAATATATCATTTAGTGACAATTTTGTGAAAAAAAAATATTGTCATTTTCCTGAAACTTGTGACAAAATATAATATTCCATGGACTCAACATGCCTCTCAGCAAATAGCTTGGGGTGTCTACTTTCCAAAATGGGATCATTTGGGGGGGTTGTGCTATCTGGGCATTTCATGGCCTCCGAAACTGTAATAGGTAGTGAGGAGTGAAATAAAAAATTTACGCCCTTAGAAAGCCTGAAGGCAGTGCTTGGTTTTCGGGGTCCTGTACGCGGCTAGACTGCAAAAAAGTCCCACATATGTGGTATCTCTGTACTCAGGAGAAGCAGCAGAATGTATTTTGAAGTGTAATTTCACATATGCCCATGGCATGTTTGAGTAATATATAATTTCAGTGGCAACTTTGTGTACATTTTTTATTTATTTTTTGTCATTTTTCAATCACTTATGACAAAAAAATAAAATATTCAATGTGCTCAACAAGCCTCTCAGCAAATTCCTTGGGGTGTCTACTTTGTACATTGTACTGCTCTACCGTTTTAGCACCTCAAGAAATGAGATAGGCAGTCATAAACTAAAAGCTGGGTGGGTAAATTCCAGAAAATGTACCCTAGTTTGTAGACACTATAACTTTTGCCCAAACCAATAAATATACACCTATTGATTTTTTTTTACCCAAGACATGTGGCTGACTGCTTTTTGGCCTAAATGTATGACTAAAATTGAGTTTATTGTATTTTTTTATAACAAAAACTAGAAAATATCATTTTTTTCAAAATTTTTAGTCTTTTTTCGTTTATATCGCAAAAAATTAAAACTGCAGCATTGATCAAATACCACCAAAAGAAAGCTCTATTTGTGGGAAAAAAAGGACACAAATTTCATTTGGGTACAGCATTGCATGACCACCCAATTACCAGTTAAAGCAGTGCAGTGCCAAATTATAAAAAGTGCTGAAGTGGTTAATGGCTGTGTGTTGAGTTATTTTGAGGGGACAGCAAATTTACACTGTTATACAAGCTGTACACTCACTACTTTATATATAAATATACCGTATATACTCGAGTATAAGTCGTCCCGAGTATAAGTCGAGGCCCCTAATTTACCACAAAAAACTGGGAAAAATTTATTGACCCGAGTATAAGTCGAGGGTGAGAAATGGCAGAGGGTCAACAATGCCCATCTGCAGCTGCATGCCTCCTGTCCTGTGCAGCCTACCTGTACCCTGTGCATGTGTCCTGTACATGTGTGTGTGTCCTGTACATGTGTGTCCTGTACATGTCCTGTGTCCTGTACATGTCCTGTGTGCATGTGTCCTGTGTGCATGTGCAGCCTACCTGTGTCCTGTGTCCCTGTGTGCATTTGCAGCCTACCTGTGTCCTGTGCAGCCTCCCTGTGGCGATCTCCATCCTCCCTGTGGCGATCTCCATCCTCAAACGGCGGCCGGCGTGTGATGATAGTGTTCAGCGGCCATTCCACAGTTCAAAAGCCGCGCCTCCTCCTCGTCTGTGATAGGCTGACCGCTGACTGCCTATCACGGACATTCTCTCATTCTCATACCACGGACGAGGATGAGAGAATGTCCGTGATAGGCTGTACACTGACAGCTGTTCAGCCTATCACAGATGAGCAGGAGGCGCGGCTTTTGAAAGCTGCAATAGCCGGCGAACAGTATCATTACACGCCGGCTGCCGTCTGCCTGCATGACACGCTGATCATGCAGACAGAGGGCAGGGACTCGAGTATAAGTCGAAGGGACACTTTCAGCCCAAAAAAAAGGGCTGAAAAATTTGACTTATACTCGAGTATATACGGTATATATATATATATATATATATATATATATATACAAAGTTGTGCTCATAAGTTTACACACCCTGGCAGAATCTATGTTTTCTTGGTCATTTTTCAGAGAATATGAATGATAACACAAAAACATTTATTTCACTCATGGTTAGTGTTTGGCTGAAACCAATTATTATCAATCAACTTACTCTTTTTAAATCATAATGACAACAGAAACTACCCAAATGACCCTGATCAAAAGAAGTTGACAAACTCCAGTTCTTAATACCGTTTATTGCCCCTTTAACATCAATGACAGCTTGAAGTCTTTTGTGGTATTTGTGGATGAGGCTCTTTATTATCTCAGATGGTAAAGCTGCCCATTCCTCTTGGCAAAAAGCCTCCCATTCCTGTAAATTCTTGGGCTGTCTTGCAGGAACTACACGTTTGAGATCTCCCCAGAGTGGCTCAATGATATTGAGGTCAGAAGACTGAGATGGCCACTCCAGAACCTTCACTTTATTCTGCTCTAGCCAATGACAGGTCGACTTTGCCTTGTGTTTTGGATTATTGTCATGTTGGAATGTTCAAGTACGTCCCATGTGCAGCTTCCTGGCTGGTGAATGCAAATGTTCCTCCAGTATTTTTTGAACATACTGCATTCATCTTGCCATCAATTTTGACCAAATTTCCTGTGCCTTTGTAGCTCACACATCCCCAAAACTTCAGCGATCCACATCCGTGTTTCACAGTAGGAATGGTGTACCTTTCATCATAGGCCTTTTTAACTCCTCTCTAAATGTAGTGTTTATGGTTGTGGCCAAAATGCTTGATTCTGGTCTCATCACTCCAAATGACTTTGTGCCAGGTTTGAGGCTTGTCCCTGTGCTGTTTGGCGTATTGTAAGCGGGATACTTTTTGCCATTTGCGTAGTAATGGTTTAATCTGGCGACTCAACATCGCAGCTCATCTTTTTTCAAGTGCCTGAGAGTCCTGTATTTTACCTGAAGTTATTTGTGGGGTTCTCTTTGCATCCTGAACAATTTTCCTGGCAGTTGTGGCTGAAACTGTAGTTGGTCTACCTGACCGTGCTTTGGTTTCAACAGAACCCCTCATTTTCCACTTCTTGATTAGGGTTTGAACACTGCTGATTGGCATTCTCAATTCCTTGGATATTTTTTTTTGTATCCCTTTCCTGTTTTATACAGTTCAACTACCTTTTCCTGCAGATCCTTTGATAGTTCTTTTGCTTTCCCCATAACTCAGAATCCAGAAACCTCAGTGCAGCACTGGATATAAGATGCAAGGGTCTGTCAGGAGTCCAGAAACTTGTTGACCTTTTATACACACGCACTAATTACAAGCAAACAGATCACAGGTGAGCATGGTTACCTTTAATAGCTATTGAAACTTGTCAACTTGTGTGCAAGATGTCAGGCCAAAATCACCGGGGTATGTAAACTTTTGATCAGGGTCATTTGGGTAGTTTCTGTTGTGATTATGACTTAAAAAGAGTAAACACAGTTGATTGATAAATAGCTTCAGCCAAACACTAACTATTAGTGAATATTCTCTGAAAAATGGCCAAGAAATCATAAATTCTGCCAGGGTATGTAAACTTATGAGCACAATTAAATATATATATATATATATATATATATACACACACACACACACACACACACACACACACAGTGGGTATAGAAAATAATCGCCCCCCTTAAAATAACATTTTGTTGTTTTGAAGCTGGAAATTAAGACAGACACAGTTTTTGTTTTTGTTTCACATCATAACATCCAAATGAAAGCTGATCACACTTTCACACTTGAAAGTCAAATGGTTGTGTGTGCCATTGTGGAGGTGATTAGCTATACCTGACTGAGTTTACAAGTCATTTTTAGAAGGGGGGTGATCCTTTTTCCAACTTAGGGATTCTGTTTTTGAATTACCATTATTATTATTTTTGACATATTGGTGTTGTCTTTCATTCGAAAGTTATACATTGCACTAATTACAGCTGGATAAAACAAAAACTGATTCTTTTCTATACCCACTGTTTATGTATATATAATTGTTGGCACTATATAGGTATTTGTACTAAAATAAATATGCAGTTGGCTAAAGGATAGATACCAGAGTGTGGCTGTAAATGGGGTACTTTTGGGCCAGTCACAAGTGGTGTATCACAAATTTTTTTACTAGTGTCTACTTCCTGCAATTCAGCATTAAAATGTCTGTTCTTCCCAAATTATTGTATCTTAGCTAAACACGCCTTGTCGCGATGGTAAAACTACAGTCTATGCAGAAACTATTTATTACAGTTCTACTATCTTTGAAATCTGGAGGATTGGGTGCACCAGATTTTATTATATATTAATACGCTACACGCCTATGATAGATCATTTCATGGTCCACCCAATACCCACGTAACCGCTGGACTAAAATAGAATCTATGCAGATTTACCCCACACATCATTGCTCACTGATATGGTCTAAGGCCCTGGTGCCCAACGTGTGGACTGAGGGCCACATGCATCCCTTTGGTATATTATGTGTGGCCCTCCGACCTCAGCAGTTTGTAGTGGCAACAATAATTAGGATAACAGCATTGATCTCTACTAGCCTCTACTAACCAGTTTACAGTTTACATTGTTTTCTTCAGTTTATCCCCAGCCAAACTGTTTTACCGACAGTCTGTTGATTGGAATAGTACCAGCTGATTGGAGAAAAGCCAATGTAGCACCAATATTTAAAAAGGGCCTAAAATACATCCCTGGGAATTACAGGCCAGTTAGCCTAACATCAGTAGTATGTAAAATCTTGGAGGGGATGATAAGGGACTATATACAAGATTTTAGTAATGAGAACGGTATCATTAGCAGTAATCAGCATGGATTCATGAAGAATCGTTCTTGCCAAACCAATCTATTAACCCTCTATGAGGAGGTGAGTTGCCAGCTAGATAAAGGAAGGCCCGTAGACGTGGTGTATCTGAATTTTGCAAAAGCATTTGACACAGTTCCCCATAAACGTTTACTGTACAAAATAAAGTCCATTGGCATGGACCATAGGGTGAGTACATGGATTGAAAACTGGCTACAAGGGCGAGTTCAGAGGGTGGTGATAAATGGGTAGTGCACGGAATGGTCAGAAGTGGGTAGTCGGATCCCCCAGGGTTCTGTGCTGGGACCAATCCTATATAATTTGTTCATAAACGAGGATAAGGTAAACAGTTCAATCTCTGTATTGGCGGACACAACTAAGCTAAGCAGGGCAATAACTTCTCCGCAGGATGTGAATTTGCTGCTGTAAAACCTGGATATATCTTTCAGCATTCATAAACTTCTGTAGTAGTGCAGCGCAACCCATTAATAAATATAAAGTGCAAGTGCCAAATGATCTAATATTAAACCTCATACTGTATATACGGTATCTCACAAAAGTGAGTACACCCCTCACATTTTTGTAAATATTTTATTATATCTATTTATGTGACAACACTGAAGAAATGCCACTTTGCTACAATGTAAATTAGTGAGTGTACAGCTTGTATAAGTGTAAATTTGCTGTCCTCTCAAAATAACTCAACACACAGCCATTCATTTCTAAACTGCTGGCAACAAAAGTGAGTACACCCCTAAGTGAAAATGTCCAAATTTGGGCCCAAAGTGTCAAAATTTTGTGTGGCCACCATTATTTTCCAGCAATGCTTTAACACTCTTGGGCATGGAGTTTACCGAAGCTTCACAGGTTGCCACTGGAGTCCTCTTCCACTCCTCCATGACGACACCATGGAGCTGGTCGATGTTAGAGATTTAGCGCTCCTCCACCTTTCGTTTGAGAAAGCCCCACAGATGCTTAATAGGGTTTAGGTCTGGAGACATGCTTGGCCAATTTATCACCTTTACCCTCAGCTTCTTTCGCAAGGCAGTGGTCATCTTGCAGGTGTGTTTGGGGTTGTTATGTTGAAATACTGTTTTACGGCCCAGTCTCAGAAGGAAGGGAATCATGCTCTGCTTCAGTATGTCACAATACATGTTGGCATTCATGGTTCCCTCAATAAACTGTAGCTCCCCAGTCCCGCAGCACTCATGCAGCCCTAGACTTCATCCCTCAGATGAAACAGCTGTGGTAATTACTAAGGCAGTGAAACTGATCAAATCACCTGTGCAAAATAATGGAAAGCCTGAAAACATGACCTGTTGGGGCGCCTTGAGGACTGGAGTTGAGAAACACTGCTGTAGATGATGATATATTTAAAGTCTTTCTCATTTACATTGAGGAACATTATTCTGAAATTGTTCTACAATTTTTAGATGTAGGTTTTTTCAGATTGGTGAACCTCTGCCCATCCTTACTTCTAAGACACTCTGACTCTCTAAGATGCTCTTTTTATACCCAGTCATGTTACTGACCTGTTGCCAATTAACCTGATTAGTTGCAAAATGTTCTTCCACCTCTTCAATGTTAGTAGCCCATTTTTGTTGCCCTGTCACAACTTTTTTGAGACGTGTAAACTGCCATCAATTTCAAAACTACCTTATTTTTTTCTTGGTATTCTTGGCTTCATTTTCTCAATTTAACTGCTTCAATACGGGGCACTTTCACCCCCCCTGCCAAGGCCAATTTTCAGCTTTTGCGCTGAAACACTTTGATAATTTTGCAGTAATGCAACGCTGTACCCAAATGAAACATTTATCATTTTCTTCCCACAAATAGAGCTTTCTTTTGGTGGTATTTAATTATCGCTGTTTTTTTTTTATTTTTTGCTAACAAAAAAAGACTAAAAATTTTGGAAAAAAAATGTTTTTTCTTAGTTTCTCTCAGTAAAGTTTGCAAATAAATAATTTTTGTCCTTCACGGATGTGCGCTGATGAGGCTGCACTGATGGGCTCTGATTAGGTGGCACTGATGAGGGCACACTAATATTCCGCACTGATAGGTGGCAATGATCGGCACTGAAAGGCAGCACTGGCGGGCATCACTGATGGGCATTGATTGGAGTCACTGATGGACACTAATTGGTGTCACTGCTGGGGCTACCTTGATAATCAGGGCACTGATCATCAGTGCCCTGATTACCTGTACAGGCTCTGCTGCGAGGAGATGCCACTGATCGGCTCTCCTCACTTCACTCTCTGTCAGTGTAAGGCAAGGAGTGCCGAGGAGAACCGAGAAAATGGCACGTCCGTGTTTACATGTGATCGGCTGTGATTGGACACAGCCGATTACATGGTTAAAGAGTGGTAACACTGGGGCGATGTCACATGACGTTGCCCTAGAACGAGAGGGGATCCCACCCACCGTCATTTTACTCTACAGCGGGCGGGAGGTCGTTAAACATGAAACATCTAATATGTTTTATATTATCTATTGTGAATAAAATACGTGTTTTCTGAGAATCATTGCATTCTGTTTTTATGTAGATTTTACGCAGCATCCCAACTTTTTGGGTGTTGTACAATGGCACTTATAGTCTTGTACTGTAGTGCATGCAATGATATTTTGTATGCACAAGAATGAGTAAATCTGTTAGAGCTGGAATAATCACTAGAAGTAAAGCAACTGAAAGATTAAAATCCAAAAACAGTCATATCTGGGGAAAAACAGCTAATGCATTTCACATCACAAACAGATGCTTAGCTATTTTACACAAGAGGGGCACAGAGGCTGAGGGAGGAGCCGGATGTGGGTGGCTAATTGGGACGGCTGCTAAGCCCGGGATGCCGGACGTCTCTCCCTCCAGCTCCGGCGTGTGGCCGAGAGCAGCCTCGTCCTCGTCCCCGCAGTAATTCACCCGTCCTCCTCCCTGGAGCCTGACACCCCACACCGCCCCGCACGGCATCGCAGACCCCCACAGCCATCTCGCAGCCTTCTTGGGCACGGAGCCCCGCAGCAGCAGCGAAGCACCCCGAGTGTGTTCAGGCAAGCCGGCAACTGAAGGAGGAGGATGGTTGCTAGGTGAGGACGTGCTACACAGAAGCGTGGCGGCGCTGAACGGAGCCTGCTGACAAGCATTGACAAGCGGCTGATTAACACAGGAAAACACAGGAAAAGATCCGTGTAAGGAAAATCAACGCTGCACAGAGAGAGCTGGGTAAGACCAGGTAGAAGCGGCTGAGGGGGTAAGTGGCTAATCTAATATATAAAGTATACGAAATATACAAGACCCCCCCTCCTCGCAAAGGACTAAAAATATCAGGTAAAACCTGTGGTTTGTTGGTTTGCATCCTTGTGCCACTAGTTAAAGGTACAAGATATAAGTTTGAAGATAACTGGGACCGGGAATGATATTAAAGCAATAATAGACCGCAGTCTAACAGGAGCAGGACGGGCATCAGCAAAAAAGCCCCTTTTTTTGAGGGGTTCAACCCGGATGGGTACCCCCTCTGTGTGAGTAGGTCTGGAATCAGCGAAAGTAGTCCCCTCTCTGAGGGGTATTAACCCGGAGGGGTATCCCCTCTGTGTTTTACTGGTCTTTCTCGTTTTTTTTTTTCCCCTTTACCCTCTTTCCTTTGTGTGTCGATCCTCCCTTTCCCTCCTGAGAACTTCAATTTAGAGCAATTGTACAGGGTGGGTATAGTGGAGAGGCGTAATCCTAGGAAAACTAGAGGGCCCTGGGAAATACCTGACCCAAAGAGGCCGGAGGAAAGTCATCCCTCGGCCGACCGCATAGTGTACCAGTGAGGGTCGACTACACATACTACTACTACCACTACATACCATAGCACTAGAGCATAATACGAACTACACCGGCAGAATATCCATATCTGGCCCCCCAGACCCCCAGCACAAACAGCATAATGAAGGGGAGAGGAGGGAAGGCTGCTACAGCCAGTTCGGCCAGTAGTAGTACCAGTAGAACAAGTGTAAGCCCGGGCGCCATAAGGAAATACATGGTCCAAGATGGGAATAAAGGAAGCCCAGGAAAGGCAGGGGGGACTAAATGTAAAACCCCCGAACCTCTACCCAAAATAAGCACACGAAGACAATTGGCAGAGATGGAGACCCACATTCTGGGTACGGAGACAACGGAAGTGGCATCTAGGGCCCCCCAGGAAGATAAACAACTAGCAACAAAAAATGAGATGGCAGAAATGTTCGCTAGATTAGAAATACTAATCAAAAGTGAGATTGGAGCAATCCGACAAGATATGGGCCACACACTAAAAAGAGTAGAGGAATTGGAGGCAACAACGGATACCCAGGGAATGGAGATAAAAATCCTTAAACAGCAGATGGAAGAAATCCAGAAAGAACAAAGAAACCTACGGTACAAACTGGAATACCAGGAGAACCGGAATAGGAGGAAGAACCTGCGGATAAGAGGCTTGCCTGAGGTGGAGGGGGGGAAAGAGAACCTACAAGAAATAATTGATCAAATCTTTGGAGAGCGTCTGGATCCAACTGATAATAGACCCAAGATCAAGCTAGAGCGGGCCCACAGGATAAGAAAGCAAGTGGAAATCAGGGGGGACGCCCCACGAGATGTTATTGTCAGGTTCCAAAATTTCCAGGATAAAGAAAAGATCAAATCAAGTATGAGAACAAACCAACAAGTGAAATATGGAGAGATAAACCTACAGATCTTCCCAGATTTATCTGCAGAGACCCTGGCTAGGAGAAGAATCCTCAAACCACTCCTTGCCCAACTCAGAGCAAATGACGTCCAATACTCATGGGGCTTCCCGGCTTGTTTGACAGGACACAAGGAAGGTCGCTCAGCGACACTCAGGTTCCCTGAAGAGACACAAAAATTCTGCCAACGCCTGGAGGTACCATTGGTGGAAATTCCGGGTTGGTGGGAAAAATCTGAAAATCAAGATAGTAGAGAGGGGACCCACACCTGGAAACCAGTCACTAAAATGATGCGACCATAAAGAAGAGACACAAGCCTGTACAACGATTAGATAGATAGATAACGTTAGGCCCAATTTGTAAAGGAGAGGATGAAGTAAAAGGGGGGGGGCAAAAAAAAAAGTGCGGTGGAGGTCGGGGGGTGGGGGGGAGGGGGGGGATGGGAGCGGGGAGGAGGGGGGGAGACGGGCATCCAGGGGGGAGCGGGTGGACCCAAGGAAGGTACCCCCGAGCTCAACCTCTAGGGGGAGAACCGTAGAGCCGGGAGGAGTTAGTGGGGCCACGGTTAAAAGGGCCATGAGAGGGTCCGTTACCCCAAAAGGGGGGGAGAGGGAGGGGGGAGGACAAGGGAGGGATGATGGAGGGGCAGGGGTTAGAGGGGGGGGAGGGGCGAGACCAGTACAAACCTCAGAGTGACCAGTACAAACCTCAGAGTATCCTGTTGTGGTTGTGGTTGGGCCCTGGAAAGAAGAATAAATGGTTGGAACTAACTTGGTAACATATAATGTGAGGGGGCTCAACTCGCCCATAAAGTGCGCGAACGTGATGGGCGAGCTGAGATCCAACAAAGCCGGGGTGGTCTTTCTCCAGGAGACACATCTATACCTGGGGAGAAATCAGAGGATTTCGTCAGGGGACTACCCGTGTTGGTTTTATAGCGACTCCCCGATAAGGGGAGCAAAAGGGGTAGCTATTGGTTTTGCCAGGGGGACCCGTTTCCAGATAGAGGAGAGAATGACTGACCCGGAGGGCCGATTTTTGTTTCTGAGGGGAAAGCTAAATGGTCAGGAATACACATTAGCTAATATCTACTGCCCTAACAACAATCCAAGTAAATATCTAATTGGAGTATTATCAAAGCTAGAGAGCTTTAGGAGAGGGAGGACCATTATGGCAGGAGACCTGAACCTATGCCTAGAGCCAGGCAGAGACAATGCGTCGCGTGCCCGGGGGACTGGGGGGGTATGGCTGAACAAACTTAAAAAAAAACTGCACCAGTTCCAACTAATCGATGTTTGGAGGATGCAACATCAAAAAACATTGGATTACACTTACTACTCCCCCGTGCACGCGACGTACTCAAGACTTGACTATATTTTCGTAGATCATAGAGGTAGAAAACACAAATATCGGATCTATATCTTTCTCGGACCATGCCCCGGTGACATTACGAATAAAACAAAATAATCTAACACCCCCGTTTCAAAATTGGAGACTAAACGAAGATCTTCTTCACGATAAGGAAATTGACAAATTAATAAATGAAGAACTGGAATTTTATTTTAGAACTAATTCCTCAGAAGAAATGTCAGAAGCAATAGTCTGGGAGGCCCATAAGACCTATATTAGGGGGATAATAATAAAGGCGGGAGTGGAGAAAGAAAGAAGGCAGAACAAAGTCCTGGGCACACTTCAGGAGGAGGTGAAAAAACTAGAAAGGCAGCATAAGGACACGAGGGATAGAGGGATCCTGGGGAAACTACATGGTACTAGAGAGGCCCTGAGACAGCAGATAGAGGCAGAAAATCGTAAAAAATACAATTTAGTCAAAAAAGAAAGATACATCTCTGGTAATAAACCGGGCCGACTCCTGGCGAGAGCACTAAGCAAAAAGAAAAGTAACAATTACATTGACAAGATAAAGACGAAATCAGGAGAATTTAAATGTAAGGATAAGGACATAGCAAAAATCTTTCAGGAATTCTATGGCGAACTCTACTCAATAAACACAAAGGATAAGGATAGAGTGAGAGAGCAAAAACGAGAAAAAATTAAAAACTATTTAAAAGATACCGGGATGATTAAGATATCAATAGAGGAGAATCTTGCGTTAGAAGCCCCCATTACAGAGGCTGAGGTAAGGAAAGCTATTAAGGAGACCCCGACGGGAAAGAGCCCGGGTCCAGATGGACTGACAGTACTATACTACAAGAAATACCAAGAGCTTCTAGTCCCAAAATTATGTACCTACATGAACGAGATAGGTGAGAGAGGGGAAATGAGTAGAGACGCATTGGCAGCTACTATAGCGTTAATTCATAAGGAAGGAAAGGACAACACCCTGTGCTCTAGTTTTAGGCCCATATCCCTCTTAAATAATGACACAAAAATTTTCGCAAAAGTTATCGCGGGTAGAGTCAAGCAAATGTTGAAAAATATCATCCATCCCGATCAAGTGGGGTTCATAACAGGTAGACAAGGTAGGGATAATAGTATCAAAACGCTATTGATAACTCAGGAAATTAAAAGGAGCGGGGTCCCAGGACTACTGCTATCAATAGATGCTGAAAAAGCATTTGATAGGGTAGACTGGGACTTCATGACAGAAACACTCAAAGAAGTGGGCTATGGGGAGAGGATCTGTAGTTGGATAAGGGCGCTCTACACAAAACCTTCAGCGAGAGTCAAAATAAACGGGACCTTATCCGAGCCTTTTAATATGTATAACGGAACTAGACAGGGATGCCCAATCTCCCCATTGCTCTTCCTGATAGTATTGGAACCCCTCCTTGTTAGGATAAGACAGAACCCAGACATTGGAGGAGTCAACATAGGGGGAATTGAGTATAAGCTCGCCGCCTTTGCGGACGATATCCTCCTCTACATAACAAACCCGAGAATTTCTCTTCCAAATGTCTTGGCTACATTAGAAGAGTACGGGAAACTGTCTAACTTTAAAGTAAACACTACCAAGTCAGAAGTACTAGATATCAACCCAAATAAGACAAGAGATTTCGCCTATCAAAAACATTTTCCATTTAGGTGGGAGAAGGAAGCTCTAAACTATCTAGGAATTAAAATCACAACGTCCGTAGAAGAATTATTCCAGGCAAATTTCATCCCGCTCATAAACGAGGTTAAATCAGAACTAAATAGAATTCAGCAGGGGCAACTGACGTGGTCGGGAAGAATTAACATTTTCAAAATGGTTCTGTTACCAAAAATAACATACAAAATGCAAATGCTCCCAGTTACTCTCCCACCTGGTTACCTCAAAAGGCTGCACTCAATGATATTAAAGTTTATATGGAAAGGGAAAATACCACGGATAAAATATAACTAATTAATAAACACAAAAAGTAAAGGGGGATGGGGAGCACCCGACATCAGTAAATATTATGAAGCTATCGCACTGGGGAGGGTAGTAGATTGGGTTAAAAATAAAGGTAAACACTGGGTAGAAATTGAAAATAATGTTAGTAAGCTAAAACTCCACAAAATAATATGGTGCCCACCAAAATTAATAAAACAAGATATAAAATTGCACGAAATCACTAGCCACGCACTTAGAATATGGGACCGGATCCACAAAAGGGAACACTGGGAATATAATTCACCGCTAATGTCATTGAAGGAAGTAGAATATTTCCCTCCGGGGAAGGAAGAGTGATTTGGGAAATGGCTCCTCGACGAGAATTTGCAATTAAAGGACGTAACAGACAGGGGGAAAATATGCTCAATCCAGGAGCTTAAGAAAAGAGGAGACAAGATAAATATTAATCCATGGCGCTACGGTCAATTAAAACATTTTGTTGAATCTTTGCCACAACCAATTAGAACAATGAAAAATCTACTCCCACTAGAAAAAATATGTATGGAACCAGACGATAAAAGGGGTTTTTCTAGAATATATAAAATACTGGTAGAGCTGAGGAGGGTAGATACCCTGGCTTTTATAAGTAAATGGGAGAAGGAGTTAGGGGTAACACTGGCAGAGATAGAGGTAGATCTGATACTAAAGCGTCTTCTGATCACGTCAGTTAATTATAAAGTGCTAGAGCTAAACTACAAGTGTTTAACAAGAATGTACATGACCCCGGACAAGATGCATAAAATCGATAAGGACAAATCTCGGCTTTGCTGGAGGGGCTGTAGTGAAATTGGGACGATGGCCCATGTGTGGTGGTCGTGTCCTGAGATAGGGGTCTTCTGGGACGAGATCAGGAAATATATTAAAGAGATTACAGACTATGATGTACCAAGGGACCCCAGGGTTCTTCTGTTTCACTTGAGCGAGATGCCCACTAGGGCCTACCTCAGAACACTCCTACCCCACCTCATAGACGCAGCTAAGAGCCTAATCCCTAAAAACTGGAATAGAAAAGAAAGGCCATCCATGAGGGATTGGATTAATAAAATAAACGTGATACAGGATCTGGAGTACCTAAGGTTCAGTGACGGGACAAAAATGGAGGCGTACAGGAAAAAGTGGGGTGAGTGGGAGAAATTTAAAAAATCCATAAGAGCAGCTGAGATATGGTCAACTTGAGTAGGGAAGGGGAGCAAGGGGAAATCAAACAGGAAAAAAAAAAAAGAGAGAAAAGGAAAAGTAGACGGGAGGGAGTACGGTCTCGGGAAGGGTGGGGATAGGGGGGGGCGGGGGTGGAGGGCAGGGAGTAAGTAACAAATGGCTAATCTTGGATGTAGTGGGGGGGATGCTATTCCCATATTTTTGCTTGTGTAAAGAAACATTCCAATCAATGAAAAAGAGTAGAAGCCACAATGATGTGATAAAAATAAAGGGAAGTATTTTTTGAATTTCAATTTGAAAAAACTACTCCCATAGTTTACCTTCTCGCTGATGTGGCAAAAAAGAAAAAGAAAAAAAAAACAAAAAACAAACAGATGCTTAGTCATAGTCAGCTTAGTCAGCTATGACTAAGCATCTATCTGTGATGTGAAATGCATTAGCTGTTTTTCCCTGTTTTCTATGCTTCAGATATGACCGTTTTTGGATTTTAATCTTTCAATAAAGATGCCTTCAGCGGTGTGCGGCCATCCAGGATTTTTCCTTCCTTTCTAAATTTGAGCAGAGCCAGCACCTGCAAGATCGTATAGGGCGGGTGTCTTCAACAGATCTGGAGCCTTTGGAGCAATTTCTCTTCCACAAGTAAAGCAAGTGCATACAAACTCAATAATCAGTTGCAGTGCTACAAAAGTACAGAATTCTGGCAGAGAAATGTGAGTTTATTTATTCCATAGACTGTCCAATGCAACTAATTGGTTTCTTTGCCGTTTTTAAACCTCCAAAATGGCTGGATTTTGTTAGGACCAGAACACTTTCCCCATGCACACAGTTGATTCATGGCTCCCAATTACTGTTAACAGTGAAAAGACAGGTTCAGCAAGACTTTAAGTTGCGATCAAAGTGCTTCTGCACCTAAGACTTTATTTTTAATTAACATGGTGATCCCTTTATTAACTCATGATACAGTTGAGAGGCACCAATGTTGCATGATAAAATGAGACACTCCCAGTAATTCAGTCCTTAATATAGTGATAGTTTCCCTGGATTTTGATGTAAACAGTGTCTTTCATGTTTATATTAACAATTTGTTGAAAAAAAAAATGACATTCAGAGGATTCCTCGATTAATATTGAACACTAAAGCTTGGATGTCCCCAATTTCTCCACTTTATCTTCTGCATTGCTGGTGCTTTTATTGAAAGGGAGAAGCATAAGCCACAGACAACTGGAGCCAGCATGGTTTCCCATGCACTTGGCTTCCAACCAGTGGAGGACAAAGAAACATGAAATACTACACAGATTAACATAAAGTACACACACTACAAAAGAAGCACTAGTGCAACAACGGAATAAATGCACCATCCAATGTTCTTTCCCATTTCAGTACATCTATATAAAGGTGTTCATGTGCATTTTGATTTTGGCAGAAGTGAAAATAGTCATCGTTGTACCTTAGGTGTCTTGCACACATATATACATGTATTATACGCAACATCTGTCATCCAGTCCACACAGGTATCCTAAATGCATATCATGAAGATATAAAAGTTCATATTATTTGGCAGGCATTCGGCCTAAAATTTCTGCGACAAGGAGACAAGGCCCCTGTACTTGTGAGGATCAAGGAGTGTACGGTGGAGGCTTTTCATCTGGTGGAAAATAAGGTGGGGAATAGCGTGGTGGAGCACTGGATGGCCACATGAAGCTGGGACCAGATTGCGATGTTGAATTAGGATCATCTGACAAGCCAGAAGGTGTAGAAGCTGGAAATACATTGGAATGCTGTAGAACAAACAAGAGTTTTCAGAGTTGAAGGATTCCACATGTGAGTTTAATCTTTGAGACTTTAATAAAAAGAGAGATAAAAAACCCTACTTAAGACTACTATACAGAATCCGGTGACTGATGGGTGTATACTAAAGGCACAACTACATGTGAGAGTGAGATTTTAGGCTATTGGGAGCATGGGATTTAACTTTTTTTTAAAATCAATTTAACAACTGCCTAATTCCCACAGAAACGCAATAAGCGTGATTCCTGCGTTTTCCCCTGCAGTCTGATTTGGCAGCCAATTCATTTAAATGGGCTGCAAATCGCACCCGACCACACAAAAAGTAGTGTCTGCACTACTTTTGAAAAATGCACTGCACCAAATCGCATGGTACTGCATTTGGGGTGCTGTTAACAACATATTGGCACCTGCAGAAGGCAAAGCATTTTGAATGTTCCTAAACCCAAAAACAAAAATGTATTAAATTGCAATTCACACATTTTTAGACGTGGTGGGTTGCAAATTATTAAATGCATTACTTTTTTTTAGGCTTTTCTATTTATATTCACCTGGTGAACCTCCAGTAAGTCTGTTATTTTTCTGCACTTTGGAAGAAAAAAAATAAAAGTCAGCAGCTACAAATCATGTAGCCACTAACTTTTATTAACCGGGCACTTACCTGTCCAGGGATCCAGTGCCTTCCTCACTCAGGCTAATTCTAGCAGTTGAGTCAGCCACAGATGGTTTGAATCTCAGCCGGTTCAGCAGGAACCCACTGAGATTCGATCCATCTATGGGCAGGCTGATTGTGCCCAAACCAATCCATCAATTGACTTATTTACAACCAGCATGTCGGATTTCTAGCATGTGATTATTGCCAGTGGCTATAGCCACTGGCAATAATCATGTTGTTCTGCTGGCAAGGATGGCTCCCTGCTCCTGTGCTGGGAGAACACAACAGCTCCGCGGTCAGTGTTCATGTGGGAATCAAGCGATTTTTTTTTCCTGTAACCTGTGGATGCAGAATAGAAAATGGCTTAATCTATGGCCTGATTTAGAGGAGGGGTGGGCAAACTGTGGCCCTCCAGTTGTTGTGGTACTACAAGTGCCATCATGCCTCTGCCACTGGAAACCTTGCTTGTGGCTGTCAGTCTTGCAATGTCTCATGTACAGGGGGTCCCCGACTTACGAACATCCGAGTTGCGAACGATTCCTACTTACGAACGGGGCCCGAGTGACGTCACTGCCGGCCGAATCTTCCTCTCCTTGGTGGAGTGAGCCGTTCGTCTGTTCCTGGCCTGGCTGCGAAGTTAAGGGGCCCCCCTCGTCATCCTGCCTGCCCATCCACAGGTCTGGTACGGTCCGGTGGCCTGCCAGGCCACTAAAACTGCCTGTCGTGGCCGCGGCCTTGTCTGGCCTAGTGAAGCCTCCAAGATCCCCGGTCTTTCCTGCGCCGCTGCCCCGCGGCCGGCCTGCCTGGACGCGGATCGCAGACACTGCTGCTTTCACCATCCATCCATCTCCCTTCTGTGTCTCCTGTTCCTGCCGCCGATGTAAACAGTGAGAGGGGAGAGCTTTGCTCCTCCCCTCTTAGCTGTGACAGGAAATCTAGCACAGTGCTAGGACTCCTGTTTTGGAGGCGACAGGGTCAATAAAGATTACCTGTCACCTCCAATTGCTATCACACAGGGAATTGTTTTCTCCTGTGTAATAGCAATAACGTTAAGTGAAAAAATATTGATAAAAAAAAAAATTAAAAAATAAAAAATACAGTAATAATTAAATTAATAAAATAAAAAGTAATTAAAAAAAGTAAAGAACAAGAAAAATAAGAAAATGATACAAAAATTAAAAAAAAGGATTTGCACTTAAAAAAGGTACTGTTCCGACTTGCAAACAAATTCGACTTAAGAACAAACTTACAGTCCCTATCTTGTTCGTAACCCAGGGACCCCCTGTAGTTCCACAACAGCTGGAGGGCTGCAATTTGCCCACCCTTGAGTTAAAGAGACAAACCATTTACCACTGACAGGAGTGCTTACAATGGTTAGCTTTTATTAATTTATGTAAAACTTTTATACATACAAAAAATAGTTTTCTGTAACTGCTTACAAATTGTTGGCTGGAATTCAACTTCAGTCTGTTAGTCTAGTGGTCCCTCTGATCTGCTAGTCTATAGTTAGGTATGCACACTGAGCTTTTTTCATTTGAACGAGAAAAAAAAAAAAACTCACATTTTCCTGCATTCACACAAGCAATGTGGAACACAGAGGTCTCCCTGCTACGCTACTGTATTCTGACAGCAGGGATAACCCTCCCCCTCCCCCCTTCAAGCAGTCAAATGACCAGCTTCTGATGAAAAGAGAGGGCTACGAACAGATCGATGTTCATCCGGTTCCTGAAATTCAATAAGTATTTACCTGGCTTAACACTACCCTCCCCCATACTGACAATGCTCTTGTCCAAAGGTGTCTGCTTTACTACCTTTCCGACACCTTAAAACAGGAAGTGTGTTACTGACTGGTTTACCAGATGAAATAGAAAGAAAAAGAAAGATAAAATATACTAAAAAAGAAAACGAATGCTTTGCTTCTTGAGCTTAAAGTCACTTTAAATATTGTGCTTATAAGTGATTGAAAGAGAATGTCAAGTGGGTATGTACATATTTTGTTTCCTTATTTTGGTAAAGTAAAAAAATAAAGGTACTTTTTATAGTTAAAGTATAACTAAAAACAAAACATTTTCTTTAGGCTCGGTTGACACCTAAACCGGCCGCGTATCGCACAGCAACGCTGTCCGTCCCTGTTCTTCGTTTTAGGGACGAATCAGGGCAAAATCTTTGCCTGAATTCGGGCCTGAAATGGAGGCAAAAATGCACAGCGTTTCCCTGCAGTGCGCTCCGCAGCTGCCCCCGGAGACACGTGAACCAGCTCCATGGAGAGCCGGTCACATTTCCCTGCTATGCAAATTGGATGCGGGGAAACCCGGATCCAATTTGCATAGGTGTGAACCCAGCCTTAGTTTTGGATGGGGTGGAGAGGGATTACAACACCTGTCAGCTTTTTTTTGCTGTCCATGCCCCCATTAGGGAGATCCACTCTCTCTATTTGTCCTGTTTACCATTAGTATTGAAAGTGAAAATGAAATAAAATCCCAAATTTTTGATTGTCCCCCGAAAAGTAATAGAGGGGAAATCTTTCCAATGGGGACACTAGTTCTGATCCCCCAAGGGATTCCCTTAATTTGCAGAGTTTTTTTTTCACTTCCTGTTTTGGATGTGGGACAGGAAGTGAAGGTAAATCGCTCCAATGGGGCACAGATGGCAAAAAATAAATAAACAGGGGTTATAACCCTCCCTTACTCTATCCAATATGAAAAAAGCTTTTGCCTATAATTTTCCTTTTAAATATGAAATATCACAATATATTGTAATCTCCTTTTGAGCAGGCAGGTGGCGCTTTAGGCTTCAACATGGGCTCATCAAATGGCTTTCTCTGAGGTTTCAAAAACAGACAGTTTGCCTTGTTTTGCATTATTGTTTTTTTTTTGTAAAACAAATATTGCATGCCTATAATAAAAGAATGTAAGCCATTAGTGTAAAAACTTATAAACATCAAAACAATAGCCCAAATCCCATGCTTTACAAATAAATGGTGGAGATTTTCTTACTATTTTAAATATATGTTCTATCAGACTAAATGAACTTTGTATAAAAAAAAAAAAAACTTATTGCCTGGCAGCAAATTCAGACCATGCAACAACAGTCTGCTGCTTTTGATTTTGCAACACTATTTCTGTAGGAGAACATCTGTAAACTTAAATGTATCATAACGGAAACAAAACACTCAACTCATGAAACCAAAAGTATATCATATGGAATTATGATGCATTATGCAACTACTTTAATGTAAAATCACAGGAATCCACCCCACTTCAGGACCAATATTAGAAAGAATTTGGAATAGACTGACCTCTCTGAGGTTTACAACCACTTTAATTGTCCAGTGAAACAAATTTAAAAAAACATAATTTTCTGCAATACTCACCTTAAATCCTGAGCGATCTCCTTCAGTACTTATTTTTCACCACTAGATGTCCTCAGTCTTCCAAGTTGAATGACAGCTAGTTTCATTCAACTCAATTACCCTGAGAACAGGCTGTCATGGCCTACCACCAGCCTGTGACTGGACAGTCAAAGAGAACTATCACAGAGATGAGAACATTTCATTGTCATCCTGCTTTCTCCTCCTACCAGCATGTTCCTTGTCATACATTGGCTCCCTGCACTGCTTACTCTCCCACTCTAAGCTGTGTATTAAAGGGACCGCAAAAGGCTGACACTATGTTAAATTTAAGTATTAAACTGCTTGCATTAATAATACATTTATATTTATGCATCAATAAAAACAGAGCTTTTAAGGTTATATTATTTTTCAAACATGTTAAATTTACAAACCTACTAACTAATACAGTGCCTTGAAAAACTTTTCAGATATTTATTTATTAAAAATTTTGAAAACCATTTATCATTTTCCTTGCTCTTCACAATCATGTGCCACTTTGTGTTGGTCTATCACATAAAATCCCAATAAAATACATGTACGTTTTTGGTTGTAACATGACAAAATGTGGAAAATTTTAAGGGGTATGAATACTTTTTCAAGGCACTGTATATCTAGCCCCCTCTCTGCTTAGTATAAAGAAGCAGTGATTGAGCCCATAAATAGATAAATCATATATGAAACATGTTGTTCCCTGTATAGGATTCATGAATAGTTCTGTAAAGACATTCATAAATAAGTTCATTATATGCATATTTTTCAATTCTCCTCTAATTTTTACTTTATCTTTTTGCTATACCTCCAATCTATTAATCACCGTATAGCACTGGCACCTCCTCCACCCCATTAAACTTTTTTCTGTGCTTATTCCCCTGCTGCCTTCTATTACATAATATACAGTATGTCTATTTTTTAATGGCCAAAGGACTAAAGTAATATTTTAATGTTCATTTTTCATTTAAGCTTGATACTTGTGTTTCAGATAGTTGTCTTAACATACCTGTAAGTCATAGGCAGTATAAGGTGGCAGGTGTGGAGTGCTGTGATAATAAGTGTTGTAAGACGGCACTGGTGGTCTTGTGTTGTATTGCACTGTAGGACGTGGGGTCTCAACAATACAACTAATGGCAGGAATAGTAGGATTCTATAAGAAGAAAGAAGTTTATATTATTTCTTATACCAGGTCATTAAAAAAACAAAACACTTCAATATCTTCAAACACAATATCTTCTAAATTGTCTAATTTGTGTTAAAAAAAAACAATGCCGCAGGATCGGCCATCTGTGACAGGAGTCACTGTGGGGCCCGTGGAACCCAGAATCCCTTGGAGAGGTTGGGAAACCCTTGCTTCAGCTCCCCATGCACCTCCTATGTCTAAGTCACCCTGTGTCTATTAGGGGCACAGGGTGACCGAGAACCCCAGTCTGATCTGTACTAGTCGGACTCACTGTACAACCACACTGGAATGTTGTATATATTTATACTGTTGGGGACTCTTTGCTGGGTCGTTTGGGGTGTGGCTGTATTCCATTGTTCTATTGTGTCTGTCTGCCTTGGGTATTATGGAATGTGTATGTGAACAGCTCTCCCTGCTGATTGGACAGTCTACCCTGCCCTGAATGCAAAGAGGGGGATTATCCCGAGTGTTACCTCTGTAACTCTGTGACCATAAACAGTTCATGGTCAGCAGCCAAAACGAGTACTGCCTAGTTTGTGGTTGCAAGTGGTTGGAAGATCTGATATCTATATTCAGACTGAAAGGAAGCAGTGTATGATGAAAGCACTCAAGCGGAGTGTGGGACGTTTAGTTACACCATCCAATTAACTCTAAGCATATAAAATTATCTCAATCTTTTTTCTACTTACAACAAAGTCACAATTTCTAATGTATAATTTAAATCAACGATCCCAACATGTGGTTCAGTGATGAGAATTGTGGATCCAATTTATTAGTGGATCCAATTTTTTAGTCAGTAGTCTTTCAATAGGAGGAGAATGTCAAGTTATTTTTTTGAGTAGAATTATGTGAAACATATACACCATTATAAAGCACCTAAAATAAACATCCACCTAGCAAAGACAAACTGGACTGCATAAAGAATGCTTAGTACAGGTAGGAAATACATGTTTGTGCATTACCCTTACCTTCTACCTTAGAGCCCTTTCACACTGGGGCGGGGTCGGCGGTAAAACGACGCTATTATTAGCGGCGTTTTACCGTCAGTATGCGGCCGCTAGCGGGGCGGTTTTACCCCCCCGCTAGTGGCCGAGAAAGGGTTAAATACCACCGCAAAGCGCCTCTGCAGAGGTGCTTTGCCGGCGGTATAGCCGCACCATTCCATTGATTTCAATGGGTAGGAGCGGTAAAGGAGCGGTATACACTCCGCTCCTTCACCGCTCTGAAGATGCTGCTGGCGGGACTTTTTTTACCGTCCTGACAGCGCAACGCTCCAGTGTGAAAGCCCTCGGGGCTTTCACACTGGAATGAAAGCAGCGGCTCTTTCGGGTCGGTTTGCAGGCGCTATTATTAGCGCAATAGCGCCTGCAAACCGCCCCACTGTGTAAGGGCTCTTAGTGCTTTGGTGGTAGTCCCTTTAAACCAATTTGGCACTAGAGAATTTTTTTCATTATTTGCTCACATGTAAGAATCTGCATTGTTGGCCATTATTTAAAATCCCCAGAACATTATATGTTTTCTGAAAGCAAAGGGCTTGTAGAATAAAAAGATAGTAGTTGCAATTTTTTATCTTGCAAAATATTTTATTGTTTATCAAACCCATATATTCAGGGAAAAAATAAAATGAAATTAATTTTAGTGCACACAAACACAATATATATAATATAATTTTTTTGGTAAAATATAAAGATGGGGTTGCATAGAATAAATAGATACCAAACATGCCAAGTCTTAAAATTACGTGCGTTCGTGATAACATGACAAGCAATTGTACCCAAAAATCTCTATAGGAAACACTAGTTTTGAATCAATAGTTTAAAAGCCTTTACAGCTCATAAGTTTAGAGTTAACTGTCAACTCTGGTGCTAGAATTATTAGCTCTCACACCGAAATTCACACCAATAACTCGCATTTTTGGTGTGACTTGTTCACATATACGTGCGCACCCTGCACTCATGTTTGCGGGTGCATGCAGGGCAGCTGGCGTTACGTTTATTTATTTTTTTTAATACATATTGTTTTTTTTGTTTTTGTTTTGTTTTTTTTTCAAATAACATTTTATTGTTATATTTGTATTACAAGATTACATAGTATATACCATCGTTCAAAACCGTACAAGTTATTAAAACATTCAATACAAAAAGAAAGAAAGAGGGGGGAGAAGGGAAGAAGGGTAAAGAAGGGGGGGGAGGTGGTTATTACATTGATTTGTTTACTTGTTCAAGGTGGGTCCTCCCGAAGGCGCCACAGCTCCCATACTATATTATGTGCTTCCAGCCTGTCCTGTATTCTGGCCGTCATCTTCTCCATCAACTCCACATCTTTAATCCTGGCGTATAGGGCTTCAGGAGTGGGGGGGGAGGTTTTTTTCCAATTTAGGGCGATAAGGCAGCGTGCCGCTGTGAGAATATGACGCATTAATTTTTTGTATGTCTTAGGGATTTTTAGTTGTAGGACTCCTAGAAGAAAGAACTTGGGAGTCATGGGAACCTGAACCTCCAAAAGACCGGTCAGCAATTGGTGGACCTCAGTCCAATAGGGGGTAATCAATGGACAGCTCCAGTATATGTGAAGGAGTGTTCCCTTTTCTTTCTGACATCGCCAGCAGCGGTCGGAACTGGAGGGGTATATGGCATGGAGGGTGTCCGGAGTCATATACCAGTATAGGAGGATTTTATAAGCATTCTCCTTGTATAGGGTACAAAGGGAACTTTTTGCCGCCTGGGTCCATATCGTCTGCCACTGCTCCATGGGAAGTTCCTCCTCGAGGGCTTTTTCCCACCTGATCATGTAAGCATGCTTACCTTTAGTTTCTAATGGGTAGGCATTTATTATTTTGTAAATATCAGAGATTAGGCCCTTCTGGGCTGTGCCTCCCATAATCAGGTTTTCGAAAGGCGTTGGAGGAGAGAACTGTAGGTCAGACGCTATGGACAGGGCATAATGGCGTATTTGCAGGTAGCTGTAGAAGGCCTGACGTGGAAGGTCATATTTGGTTTGGAGATCAGAGTAGGGCAATAGTCTGCGGGTTCTAGGGTCTACTATGTGTCCGTAGTGGAAAAGGTTCCGCGACGACCACGGGTGAAACATCTGGCGAGTAAGGCTGTCTGGAATTTTGGGGTTATAGATGAAGGATGTTAGGACCGATTTTTCTGAGGACAATTCATGTACATTTGATAATTTGTACCACAGTCGGCGAAGATGGGACACGGCTCCCAGTAAGCGCTCGGGGGGGACCTCCGCCCTCGCGTTCCATAATAGGTTATTAGGGTGGGTCGGGGCTAACCATATTTTTTCAATCTCTGTCCACCTATTATAGGACCGTTGAGTAAACCAGGAGGCTATAGCTCGTAGTTGGGTGGCTTGATAGTATTTAATGAGGTTGGGGAACGCGAGACCTCCATCTGAGCGTGCCGCCATCATTACCGACCGAGGAACCCTATGTCTTTTGTAGTTCCAGGTAAATTTAAAAAGGTCAGTTTGTAGTTTACTCAGGTGGCTGTGGGGGACAGGGATGGGTAGAGTTTGGAAAAGGTAGAGCAGTTTCGGGAGGATTGTCATCTTAATCGACGCGATCCGACCTAGTAGGGAGATGTGATGTTTTTTCCATGATGTTAGCAGGGCTCTGATGGAGCGGTATATGGGGGGAAAGTTTTCCTGATATAAAGTGTTAAATTTTGTAGTGATGTGTACCCCTAGGTATTTCAAGGAAGTGGTTTTCCAGTGATATGTGAAGTTTGCTTTCAGGTGTGTTGTTTCCGTATCCGAGATGTTGATTGGAAGGGCCTCTGATTTAGAGGTATTAATTTTATAGCCCGACAGGGCTCCATATTTGTCCAGTTCTGCGTGTAAATTTGGCAGGGAGACTCTGGGTTGGGTCAGGGTAAGGATCACGTCGTCTGCGAACAACGAGATCTTGAACTCTTGAACCGACCCCTAACAGAGACCCCCCGAATATCCTGATTACCTCGGATAGAGGCCGCCAAGGGTTCGACACATAATGCAAATAGCAGGGGTGACAATGGGCATCCCTGTCGGGTGCCGTTTGTTATCGAAAAAGCTGGAGAGATGGCAAAGGGAGTTCTGACCTGTGAAGAGGGATTTGTATAGAGATGTTTAATGGCTCTCAGGAATGGTCCCCGAAATCCCACGTGTTGTAGTGTGGCGAACAGGAAGGGCCACCCAAGTCGGTCAAAGGCCTTTTCGGCATCTAGGCTGAGTAGCAGAGCTGCCGTTTTCTCCCTATTCGCCACATCCACCAGATCAATCACCTTCCTGGTGTTGTCTCCTGCCTGCCTAAGGGGGACAAAGCCCACTTGGTCCTTGTGAATTAGGGATGGGAGGATCATGTTCAACCGGATTGATAGTAGTTTAGTGAAAATTTTTAGGTCTGAGTTCAGCAGGGCAATAGGTCTATAGTTGGCACATAGGGTAGGGTCTTTTTCTGGTTTAGGGATCAGAGTGATAAATGAGCGCTGCATGTCTGACGGGATGGGGGAGTCTCGGTAGAAGGCATTAAAGAGTTTGCACATATGTGGTAAGAGGATGGGGAGGACTGCTTTGTAGTATTCGTAGGGTAGTCCGTCTGGTCCGGGGGCCTTGCGTGACGGGAGAGTCTTTATAGTCTGTTCTATTTCCTCTTCAGTGATTGGCATGTTTAAAGTTGTCAGGTCAGAATTTTGGAGCTGTGGGACTCCACTCTCCGCCAAATAGCGCTGCATTCGGTGGAGAAGGTCTGGAGGGGCGGGATTACTAGGGATATTAGGATTATTGTAAAGGTCCTGATAGTAGTTCGCAAAGGTGTCAGCGATGTCCTTGGGGTGGGATAGTAGGGAGCCTGATTTAGTCTTAATTTGGTGTGGTGTGGATATGTGAGAGTTATCGCGTAGTTTTTTCGCTAGTAAGGAGTGTGCTTTGTTGCCTTTATCATAGTACAACTGTCTTAGTCTGAGGATGGCTTTTTCTACTCGCCCCATTGCCAAATCGCTCAATGTTGTTCGCAGTTTTACGACTTTTTTAAGAAGGGTTAGAGTTGGTGACCGTTGTAGTTGGTTTTCTAAAGCCCTAAGTTCTTTTTCGGTTTGAAGTTTTGTGGCCAGGGCATCTTTTTTCATAGCAGAGGACAGTGCCATGCATCTGCCTCGGATCACGGCCTTGTGGGCTTCCCATAGTGTAGATGTAGATATGTCAGGGGTATTGTTCTCTGCAAAATAGTGGGTGAGAGTGGATATTAATTCTGTTTTCGATGGGATGTGCTGGAGGAGGAATGTATTTAGTTTCCAATTGTATGGCCTATAGGCGGTGGAACCTAGTTCTAATTTAAGTGATATAGGTGCATGATCAGACCATGAGATCGGTAGTATCTTTGCTTCTTTTGTGTGTCTAAGCGCAGTATTATTTAAGAAGAAGTAGTCGATGCGTGAGTGTATTTGGTGGGGGGCTGAGTAGAACGTGTATTGCCGGTCGCCAGGGTGGAGAGCCCTCCAGGCATCGAAGAGAGCATAGCGTCTAGAGAGTCTGCGGAAGAGCTTCGAGTCCTGTAGGGCACGAGCCGGTATTGCCCTGGGGCCCACCACCTGACGATCCGCAGTTGTTGAGTGAGTTAGATTAAAATCGCCCCCCACTACTAGTATCTCATGTTCAGATTTAAAGAGTCGAGTAAATACTTTAGTCAGGAAGTTATATTGTTTAATATTGGGGGTATAGAGGGTGCAGAGAGTAAGTGCCTGTTTTTGCCACTGTCCTTGAAGGATGACAAAGTGGCCATGTGGATCGCTATATTGCGCCGTACATTTAAAGGGGGATCCATTTTTAATGAGGATGGCGACCCCTGCCCGTTTATGTGGACCTGAAGAGTGGTATATTTGGGAGAAATGCTTGGAAGCGAATGAAAATGAGCCCCCTTTATCAAAGTGTGTTTCTTGGACAAAAACAATATCTGCTCCAGATTGTTTAAATTCCCTCATCGCCAGATGTCTCTTTTTATCAGAATTTAGGCCGTGAACATTTAAAGATAGGATCTTAGCCATAGTGTTAGTCTGGGGTGGGTAGTTGTCTTACCTGATGTGGAGAGGATGTTCAGAAGGCGGTGGGTTGGCTGTGCACATGCGCCGAGGGAGGAGCCAGGTGGATTCCACGGGTTATCCGTTGAGTTACACAATGGCGGATAGGTGGGGGGGGGGGAGACGGGTAGAGAGGGGGGGGAAAAGGGAGAGAGAAGAAGAAAGAAAAACATGTGATTAGTACAAATCATACGGGTATAAATTTGGTCCATTATCAAACAACCTCGAGAGGCAGAAAGGCCTAGGTCAATACGGGATTCCAAGGATCCTCCCAGCTGCGGCCCAGAAGGACCCGTCGGGTGGATGCAAGGGAGCCCTAATTTGGTCATAGAAAACACGAACTGTAAAATAACTACAACTGCTATCAGCTAACCAAGAGGGGGGTGGTCAAAAGTGATATCTCCTACTCTCTCGAATCTCCGCGGAGATGTGCCCGTAATGTAAACTAAAATATAAACTGAGGGCGCAACAAGGGGGGGACTAAGTAAACTATAATGTCCAGGGCAAATTCACCAGTATTGTCTGGCGGTCAATAAAGGCCATTGGAAGGCATCCTGAAGATGCTGTCGGTACATCTGAAGTCAGCCATTTCCGTGCTTGGTACTCTTGCGTGAAGCATCTTTGTTTCGGGATCTGTTGGATGAGGAAACTTTCTGCCAAGTTGCGGGTGGTGCGGGTAGATTGGTGATCAGGTCCCATTCTGGGAGACGGGGGACGGATATTCCCACTGTATTGCAGAAGGCTTGTAGGTCCTCCGGATAACGTAGAACCGCAGATTTGCCTTGGTTTTTGGCTGTAAGGCTGAAGGGGAAACCCCAGCGATAGGGGATATTTTCTTCTTGTAAAATGCGTAGTAGTGGTTGAAGGAGTCTTCGCTTCTGTAATGTGATCCATGAGAGATCAGGGTATAGCTGCACCTGAGCATTTTTGTAAGTCACTCTGCGTGCTAAGCGAGCTTGTCGCATAATGTCCTCTTTCAAGGGGTAGGAGTTAATCCTGCAGATAATGTCTCTTGGTTGCGTTGTGGCATTCTTGGGTCGCAAGGCTCGGTGGGCTCTGTCCATTTCTATGAACTTGGTGACTGGTTCTCCCAAGAGATTGTTAAACACGTCTTGTAGAATATGTTGAATGTCTTCTGGGCCTTCAACTTCTGGAATTCCTCTCACCCGTATGTTGTTCCTGCGTCCTCTGTTGTCCAAGTCTTCCACATGACGCTGCATGTCTCTTAGCATGGTGTGATGGTCTGCTCCCTGGAGTTGGGTTCTGTGGACTGCAAGCTTGGTCTCTTGGATCTCTTCTTCAGCCATTTCAACTCTGTCGGCTAGGTGTTTGAGGCCTGACTGGAGCACTTGTATTTCCGAGCGACACGTGGACTTTACATCCTCTATTAACTGTCGGAAGTCCTCTTTAGTGGGGATTGCTTGCAAATAGGTTTGCCATTGTGGGGGTGCTGGTTGGGGGTGCTCTGATAGTGCGGACCACTGCGCCGGGGGTGTGCGGGGTGGTAAAGGTGGGGGGCCTGATGCGGTGAGGCCCAAAGCCTGGTGTGCAGTTCCCGGTGGGGAGTCCCAGGGTTCACTCCAGGTTGGAGTCTGGGCAGATGGGTTGGCCCCTGTTGCATCCAATCTCTGGAAGCGGGGGCCGGGTAGACTCACTTTTTGGGCATAGGTGGCCTGTGGTATTGTCCAGTCTCTGGGCAAGTCAAGTGCCTGTGGGAGCGCCATTTTTTGGGCCTTTGGTGGTGGTGAAGCAGGCTCTGTGTGGTTATGGGATGCTGTGCTCGCAGCAGGTTCCGGAATGATGCAGCTAGCTGGGTGCATGGGGGCCGGCAGGGCCGGAAAGTCCATAGAGAGGACTGAGGAGGTTGGGGAGTCCGGTTCAGTGCCGTGCAGACATGGGTCTGATGCTGTTCTCAGCAAGCGGGGGAACGCTTCCGAGCACTGAGTGTACTGCTGGGGGAGGGAGGGCGTCATGGTGTCCTGGGGGCCATGCTGCGTTGCCTCATGAGGTGGGGATCTGGATGGGGGACTCACCGCTCCCGGGTTACGGGCTCCGGTTGTGCTGTCCAGTGGAGCAGATCCGGGGTCTATAGATGTCCGCTGTGGTAGGTGAGGTGTTGGAGAGATCCGGGCGGATCTCTGAAGGTAGGCCGCAGAGGGATCCGGCGCCATCTTGGCTGTTCCGGTCTGTGGCATGTCCGTCGGCGGAAAGAAGGACCGGAGGTCTGAGGAGGGTCCCGGAGGGGGTAAGGATGATCCCCTGGCTGCCGCGGATCTGGTGGTCCTGGATTTGCCCATATGAGTGCTGTGTGGAGTCCCCTATACGCCGTTTTTTCCCGGGCTGAGAGAGAGCAGAGGAATCAGGCTGCCATTCAGTGCGGCTTCCGGTCACGCCCCCCGTTTTTTTTTTTTAATACAGGTGCTAGAATTATTAGCTCTCACTCCGACATTCTCACCAATAACTCGCATTTTTGGTGTGACTTGTTCACATATACGTGCGCACCCTGCACTCATGTTTGTGGGTGCATGCAGGGCAGCGGGCGTTACGTTTATTTTTTTTTTTAATACATATTATTTTTTTTTATACAATTAAATATTTTTTCACTTTTTTAATTTATTTTTTACTTAACTTTATTGCTATCACAAGGGGTTAACAAACTCCCAATGTGATAGCATTGGGCAGATAACAGGTACTCTTTATAGAGACATTGGGGGTCTAATAGACCCCAATGTTTTCCCTGCCCCAGAGATCTGCTCTGTTAGATGCTTCTCTAGCTGAATCAGCCAGAGGATGTTGGCTTTGAAACTGGAAGGAACAAAATCATAGTCACTTCCGGTTTCATTCTGAGCAGAGGAGATCAAAGAACAGATGTTTTTTGGTCTTCTCCCAACCACTATATGGAAGCCCCCAAAGTGGTCCCAGGAGATGTGCTACCTGCACTGTGAAAGTGATCAGCCGCTATATAGCCGCCAGATTGCTTTCACTTTTTTCACTTTTCTTTTTTCACTATTGCAGCCATCAGCTTGTCAGTCTAACCTTTCACCCTTTGGACATACGTAGTACGTCCAAAGAGATGAAATAGTTAAAATCACCTTGTTGGTAGAATACTCATTTACAACATAGTGAGTTCATACTTCCTGTACCTCGCCTGTGCCTCCAGTCTGTGCTGTATTGCAGCCCACAGCAATGTCTGATTCCTGATTCCTTACTGTGATCTGTGGTTCATCCTGACAGTCTATAATCATTACAGAACGTAGAAGTAATGAAGGGGCTGGCAGATCAAGTGCAGTGGGGGAGCCAGGTATCTGATATACCAGTATGTTTCTGAATGCTAAAGAGTCTTCAGCAGTGGTTTCTTTGCAATACAGTGCAGCTTGGCAGATAAGTATGAACCTTCTTTTGTGTAGTTGGCACTTTTTTGGTAGTTATTTTAGAGACCAAGTCACTTTAACCTCTTGCCAATCACGTAATGCGTGCTATATGTGTGCAGGAAGGGAGGGTGGGCCTTAAAAGGCCACACGCTACTCATATGCTTCCATGGCAGCCAAGATTGTGCAGACAGCGTGCTTCCGGTCTCTATTAACCAGCGGGACAGGCGCTCATGTGACCACTGTGACAGCCAACTAGTCGTCGGGAAGTCCGCCCAACCTCCCAGTGTTAAAACATGGTTAAAGGGCTATCAGGAAGGGCAAGATTGGGATAACATTACTGTAATGGAAATTTGTAAGTTCTGTATATAATTGTATTGTATTTTGTATGTATCACACTCTGCCCTCACTGTGCACACAGCACTAATAAGGTTTCCAGTACATGTTTACATTCTTTTGAGTCCTGATTAGAATTAGCCTGCCTATGTAACGCCCCTTGTTACCATAAACATACAATTGTAATATTAATGTGATACCTACGTAATCATGTGCATAAAAACCTTCAATTGCGTCATAATAAAGCAGAACAGTTATTTGGAAAGATGCTAAGCGTATCTTTTGTGTCTGTTCCCTACTGCAGTAGTTATTATTAATTTGGAACCACTAATCAATATGAGGATAGGAGTTGCCTATCATCAATTTAACCGAGTCAAAACTCATAACATAATTTTCATCAAACAGTACTTTTGTAACAGACTGAATTAATTTGCAGGATTTTGACACTTGGTGATTTCGAAATTAGTAGCGCAAAGAAAAAAGTTATCTACATACCATGTCTTTAAATCCTCCGAGTACTGCGGCTGTTATAATACCCAGGAATAAACCCACTATGTTCAGTATAGTGACTGACCACAGCAAGTGGTAAAGATGTATAACATCTTGGCAGCTTTTTACATCCATATACTCATAGTACAGTCCTGTTACTCCAGCCCTGAAGAGTTTGGAAAAGAGAAAATAATCTAAATATATCTACTTGTAATCTTTCACAATTCTGCAAATAATTTTGATTTAACAATATGGATACAAACATACAGTGAAAGGAGAAGTCACACATCTATGTAAACTCTTTTAATTTTATCCGGCATGATTTGTGATCTAGTCATCCCTGCCAGACAGCATACCCATGTCCTTGATATGCACTTCAGTGGCAGCACGCCTGGTCAATACTAGGGATGAGCGAACCGGGCAATGTTCAGTTCGCTGGACAATTGTGAAACCCGGTGGCAAATCCCCAAACCCCCAAACATAGCGCTCAAACCCCACTGAGGTCAATGAGAGCTAAATCTTGCAATTTCTTTTGCCCCTTTTAAAGGCCAATTGGCAAGCTATTGATAAAAAAGAAATGTTGCTGGACACTGCCATGGGGGCCATGTACAAATGCAAAAAAAAAATCAATTCAGCAGAGAGCGGGTCTGTTAATGCTGCTTAAAAGGCAACATTAAAAATACAAATACTTTAAATGCTTTGGTGATGCCTTAAAGAGGAACTGCAGTCTGCTCACATCATTTGTAATAAAAACATCTTTGCCATTCTGAAGCTTCCCTCCAACCACTTTGCTTATTATTTTATATATATTGTGATTCTGTACTTGTCAAATATGCTGCAGAAATCTCCCTCCACTAAGATTGGCTGCAGCCATTTTACTGTGGGCAGCTGAAGCTGCTGCCTGTTCGCTTCCTGGATTTACACAGACACACACCTCCAGCTCTGCAGCCCTGCAACTCTCATTGGCCCTCTTATGACTTATCCCTCTCCCTTCCTGGCAAACTCTCACAAGAGTGAGAGAGAGAGCTGTGCATGGTGTCATAAGCCTAGGCTTTTTACCAGACAAGAAACAGGAAGTGGGCTGTATAAGGTATTTACTGTCAGAAAAAAAGGTTTTACTATCCAAAGTTAAAACAACAAGGGCAGAAGATTTAATAGATGGAAAGATGAAAAAATGACTGAAGGTCCGCTTTAAACATGCACAAGAAGTGGCACACCTGTAGAATGTACTCCAGGAAAAAATAAATTTAGGGAAAAAACTGGCGCTACAAGACAGTTCCTTCCCTTGCCTATTTCTGTTTGTACACAGTGATCAGGGAATTGAGTGACGTCATTGACCACATATAGTCATGGTGTCAGTCAGCATCCCAGGCCATTCCCAACAGGTGTTCAGGATTATTGTTGTTTTGTATTTACTCAGTTCCATTCATCTGCGGATCAAAATGGTTACCTATGATATGATGTCAGTTAAACCAACCTTTTTTAACCACTCGACCTCCAGAAGATTTACCCCCCTTCATGACCAGGCCATTTCTTGCAATACAGCACTGCGTTACTTTAACTGACAATTACGCGGTCATGCAACACTGTATCCAAATATAATTTATGCCCTTTTTTCCAACAAATAGAGCTTTCTTTTGTTGGTATTTGATCACCTCTGTGTTTTTTTATTGTTTGCGGTATAAACAAAAAAAGACCAACAATATATAAAAAAAAAAACAATATTTTTTACTTTCTGCTATAAAACATATCCAATAAAAAAAAATGTTGAAAATCAAATTTCTTCATACATTTAGGCCCATATGTATTCCGCTACATATTTTGGTAAAAAAAAAAAAAACTGTGGGATATTTTTATTTATTTCAATTTTTTTTTTACTAGTAATGGAGGCAATCAGCCATTTATAGCGGTACTGCGATATTGCAGCGGACATTCGGACACTGACACTTTTTGGGGACCAGTGACACTAATACAGTGATCAGTGCTAAAAAAAAGTGCACTATCACTGTACTAATGACACTGGCTGGGAAGGGGTTAACATCAGGGGCAATCAAAGGGCTATCTGTGTGCCTAGCTAGTGTGTTTGTTTACTGTTGGAGGTGCTTATACTAGGGGAATGCATGGATCCATGTTTCTGCTTTGCAGGAACTGAGGATCTATGCCTTCCATACTGACAGAATGGCGATCTGCCTTGTTTTCATAGGCAGACCGGTGTTCTGCATTTCTGCTGGAGGATCGGTGGGTGCTGGCGCACACATCGAGTTTGCGGTGGGCTCCCGCTGTGTGTGATTACAGCAGGAGCAAGCCGACGGCCGCCCTGTAGCAGTAAAACTGCTATAGGGCTGCCCTTAAGTGGTTAAATACCATAGGTCTAGATTCCATGTCAGCTTTGTACTTCTGTCTCTATCTTTGTTGCAGATTTTTCCTCAGTTCCCCACTGATTGAAGGATAAGTTCACCTTTAGTAACATGTTACACATTATACCTGGGTGTAATATGTAACATGTTACTAAAGCAGCAGCTCCACACCCGATCCCCCATTGTGACAACGGGCGAGGGATCCTCTCCCTGCACCCACTGTCACAATCTAAGAACAGCATGGCTGTGCGGGAATCTGTTCACACAGCCGCAACGTTCAATCACAGTTATCTTGTATGAACTACAAGTCCCGTCTGCCACGGTGGCTTGTAGTTCTCAATGAACTGCAAGGGCGCTAATGAGTGCTTTTCTAGTTCATTATTCTTCCTGGACTTCAGTAATTGTCAGCCCATATGGGAGGTACGGGCTGACAGCTGTACTTAAACCCCTTATTCACACGAGGCGGACTCCGCTTCCACGGAGCCCACCTCGGTCCGCCGGCTCAGCGGGAGATCTCTTCGTTGATCTCCGCTGAGCCGGCGGATGACAGGTCCCTCTCTGCTCACTGAGTGGGGAGGGGCTTGTCAGGCGCCGCTGCTGCCTATGGAGGGATTGGATGAAAACGGACAGCGACGGATCCTGACGTAGGGCCATCCATCTGCTTTTAGCGGATCGGACAGGGTCGGATGTCAGCGGACATGTCTCCGCTGACATCCGTCGCTCCATAGGCTAACATGGAGCGCCCGTTCAGGTCCGCCGTCAAAACTGACAGGCGGACCTGAACGGTCCGATTGTGTGAAAGTGGCCTAAGAGTCTGCAGGAGCCTAACATTGCACCTGCGATATACTGGTTATGGGTGCAATGCTTTGCAAGCTCCCAGAAGAAAATAATAAATGCATATTTTTTACCTGCAAAAAATGTGCATTTTGTTTTAAGGTGAGCTTATTCTTTAAACCATTGTTAGTACAGTGAGTGTGGGGAATAGTGAGGAGAACCTCTGTAACAGCCCCAGTAAAAAAACAACAGGGGTTCTAATTCTTGCTCTCTCTATACAAAAAAAGAAAGTTGTTTCTCAGAAAAACTCTAATTCTTAAATCAATAAAAAATTAAGTTGACATAAAAAAATAAGTCAATTTCCCTCCTTACTGATGTGGCTCTAGACCCCAGGGATTGAAAGCACATTATTAGACATTCACTAATGACATCCACAATCCCCTCAGGCTGATTACCAAACCCTTCACCTGATGACACCTGGGAAGCCCTTTACACACACTAGACAGATGATACCCCCAGGCTTCCCTGGGTCAGTGTTAGAGTGGAGTGCCAAAACTGCACTTATCCTTTAAACAAAATTATAGTAAATTTTAGCCAATGGCAATTTTTGATTAAAATATGGTAAATAGTAGTGCAGCAGTTTTTATAGTGAACTTTTTCTTATTGTATTTGTGACCTTCTGAAACGATTTTTTTCATTTTAACCATTCCACCTAAAACTGGTGTCAATTTTTTTTTGGTAATGGGCAGTTGGTTTTGGTTGAATTAACCACCAGCTTGGTTCTATTTATTAGAGGCTTAATTCAGGGAGATCTCTACCCATCTTCTGCAGCCATTATGTCAACATTCACGGCTGGAATTTTTCATTAATTTAACATTACTTGGAAAGGAGGACTGATCATTATGTGCTTGACTTTCTGATGGCTTCAGCAAAGGGTCAGGAGCTGTACTGAGATGTTACTGCTAGTTCTCAAAAAAAAAAAAAAAAACTGGAAGCCATAGGTGGGTTCAACCTACCAGTGTCTGCTAGAGTTGCCACCTCATCCCTTTAAACCCGAACACATATTAATTCCACAGGTTCTGAGGCTGATTAAGGTGGTAATTGAACTCACTTTGTGCCTTATCTGCATTAAATTAGCCTCAGAACCTGTGTAATTTATGTGTGTTCGGGTTTAAAGGGATGAGGTGGCAACTCTAGTGTCTGCCCACATCTGAAATGAGTTTGAGGAAATACAGAAATCTTCAAAATGATATTGATATTATTTAGGAATGCGGTTAGGGTTACCGCAGAGTTGGTTGTCAGTGAATCCATTGGGGTCAAGGTCTGGGGTATCTGCAAATTTTAGGCGAAATTCCGTGGATTGAATTAAAAAAAAAAACATTATGCCCTGCCTGACCTTTTAACTGTGTTTAGCAGGGTTAGGCCAATATTGAGGGCTTTGTTATGTGCTATCCCCTCACTATAAAAGGGTTCCCAGAAATCATTTCTCAGTGTATGTTGGAGTAGATTAGAGAACATATAGTTTGTGTAGGGAGAGTTAGCTGCTGTACAGTGTTATATTGAGTCCCCCCACCCCTTGTTCACAGTACAGAGCCCCGACTACCCTTTTGTGTGTATCAGCAACAACTAAAGTTGCTGTTTAGCTGCTGGGTACCCTTTACAGACTTTTATTTGTTTGTCCTAAAGGCAGGGCATGTTTGCCTTTTTTAGCATAGCATGCACAGGAAGTAGCTGAGTGGCGGACAAAGCCTTCCTCTTATTTTTCCTCCCAAGTGCATAGGAGTTGTCACTAAGTGCTGCTAATGTCTCTTCTTCCTCCTCTTATGCTAATCCCACCATAGTCCTGAAAACTTGCTATGATCCCACATTGACTTGCTGCAGGAGGATGATCTTGATCATATGCAAGTATTTCACCTTTTCCGATATTGAGGATGAGGAAGATAGCGTTGCGTCCTCAGAAGGCAAGGAGGATTAAGCTACATAGCAATCAAGGGACATTGGCAGGGAGCAGCACGAGGCATTAATGTTCTAGCAGCTGGAGCTTACTGCAAAATGAGCTCCAGCAATGAGCAAGGGGTAGATAGTGAGGTGGGAAATATCTGGAAAGCAGGAAAGTTCTGAGTGGGGAGACAGGTCAGCTATGAGATAGGATTTTGTCCAGGGACAGGGACAGCTTGCGGAGGAATGGAGGGAGCAGCTATCCTAATCAATCTGGCAGCACTGAGAGCTCAATCAAAGTAGTACCTCAATGAGACAAGTTGGCAGCTAAAGGCCAGCACTTTTCCTTCTTGTTCTCTACAATGCTGAGCAGGGTCAAGTGAAGCCTTGACCCTTTGCAGAATTCTCCTACACCCACTACATCATCTCCAGCAGCATTCTTCCTATGGCAGTTGTTTCATATGTAGCTGCTGGAGCAAAAGAAAAAAATGTACCCAAATCACCCCCATCCCCAGTGTAATGACAGCTTGGCAGAACTGCTGGCCTTGCAGCTTTCCAGCTTCTGGAATCAGCCCCCTTCTGTGACTTTATTGTCTGTTCTACATCACGGTGAAGGCCATTATTTTGCCCAGAAGGATATCCCTGCCCTCTGCCAGCATGTGGAACCTAATGTATCTGTGTCTCTGGACCATGCAGTGAGCATGGGCAGGGATGCTACACATCCTTCACAGCATGCTAGATCAATCTTCTGGTGGCTATGAAGAATGCAGGATGGACCACACCCCTGAAGCTGGTGGTGCTGCTCTAATATATATTTTCTAGTGGTGACAGTGCAGTTACTGTACTTCCTCTCCTATTCACTGACCTCATACTCTGGCTCTTTCTAACTGGCTCACCTGGCAGAAGTGAACCACCAAAATCAGCTGCCTGCCAACTGCCTCATCTGTGACATCCCCACATGATGGAAGTCAACGTTGACCATGCAGCAGAGACTAGATTTGCAGCATTTTGGCACCTTTTGAAAAGGCAAACAAAATTGGTGAGCTACGATGAAGTAGGAATTAGATCCTCAATACAGGGATAAAATGGTCAGTGTCAGCCACCATCCTAGAAGGAGCCCAAAAGGGATACTCTGAGCAGGTGCTGCATAAGAACATCGTTGTCACATTTCCTGAGGGTTGTAGGCTCCCCTATGATCTACATGCCTCCAAATCTGCCTAGTCTCTCCTTCTTTCTAAATTGCTTCCTAACCTGTCTAGTGACTAAACAATATTTGTGGATATTGTCTCTCAGTTAATACACTCTGTTTATTTTAAAAGCCTGCCTCATTTATACCTCTTATATTGCGCCTTAACCAAGCTATTTACTTACTGTCCAGTCACTATGCACTACTCTCAGTATCAGTATCAAGATAAACCCCGTCTTGTCTTTCCCCCCAAATTGTGCCCCAACTAAGGTTCTTACATACTGTCCAGGCATACATGTATATGTATCCATACATTATATGTGGCTATTGTCTCTCAGAAATATGTGCTAATGTTTATTGAAGATAAAACCTGACATATCTCCCTCTAATATTACAGCCTAAAATACTGTCAACCCACTCTACAATATATGTGGCTATTGTCTTTCAAATCAAACAATTTCGTGTTTATTTGAAGAATAATGTTGTATTAAAGTCAAATGCAATTATGTATTATATTTCAGCTTATCAGTTCTTACATGAGATGGCTGCATTAGTTTACTTTTTTAGGCTTTTTTTCTTTCAATTTCATCTGGTAATCCAGATCCAGCCAATAAGTCTGTTGTTTTTCAAAAGAACAAGCTCTCTTCCAGATGTATCAGTTTACAGGGATGAGACAAAACATTTAACACTATCGGGGTGCTTAAAATGATCAGTTTTTTTTCATGTAAAGTCTTTATCCTAAAGAAAAAAACTGTTTGCTGTAACTGATTATAAAGTGTAAGCTGGGGTTTGGCTTCAATTTATTAGTGTAATTCTGCTAGAACATTTAACACTACTCTCACTCCAGACTGACAATGCTGCTGTCCAAAGGTGCCCCCATGCTCATTCCTCCAGTGTGGGGGCACTTGAGTAAAGGAGGTGTTATTGACCAGATCACAAGGTGAAAACAGATGGGAAAGTGCCTAAAAAAAGAAAACGACTGCAGCCACCACATATTGGTAAGCTGCAATATATTACATTTTTGGTTTTGAGTTTAATACCGCTTTAAACCTGCCTCATCTCTCCCTCCCAAGCTGTTTATATACTCTGCAGCCATCGTAAATCCAGCATTAGGCCACAATGCAAAATTTTGAATGTTTGTTGTAGGGTAAATGCTACATTGCGCCTCGAAGTTTGCATCCTGTTCTGGAATTCCAGCCCTGGAAAGATGCCACACAATGTTTTCCCTGCTCAAACTCAGTTGCAAAAATTTGAATGATTGTTACAGGGTAAATTCTGCTTTGTGCCTCAGTTTGTGACCTATTTCGGTACCCAGGCACTGCAAAGGTGCCACACAAAGTTTGTTCAGCTCAACCTCAGCTTAAAACTTTCTAATGTTTGCTGCAGGGTAAATCCTGTGTGGTGCCTCGAAACTTAAAGCCTATTTTGGTTCTCTAGCACTGTAAAGATGCTGCACAATGTTTCCACAGCTCAACCATAGTTGCAAAATTTCTAATGCTTGCTACAGGATCCTGCTTTGAGTCTTGAAGCCTGTGATCTATTCTGATGCCCAAGCACTGTAAAGTTGCCACATATTGTTTCTGCAGCTCAACCCAAGCTGGAAAAGTTCTAATATTTGTTGCAGGGTAAATCTTGTTTTGTGTTCCAAGGTTTGCAGCCTATTCTCGTGTGCTGGTAGTCAAAATTATTTTTGGCTAATGTTGCTGCGATAATAAACCTGCCTCATCTTTCCCTCTTATATTGTGAAGCAACCAAGCTGCTTACATACTGTCCAGCCACTGTACAATATTTATTCTCTTTCAAATATCACACTCTAATGTTTATTTCAAGCCTGCCTCATTTATCCCTCTTATATTGCAGCCTTGCCAAGCTTTTTACATACTATTCAGCCATGGTACAATTTTTGTGTGTATTATCTCTTAGGATTTGTTTTTCAAGATAAAACCCACCTTGTTCTTTAAATTGTGGCCTAACCAAGCTGCTTACATACTGTCCAGCCACTGCACAATATTTGTAGCTTTTGTCTCTCAAATAAAACACTCTAATATGTATTTTAAGATAAAATCTGCCTGGTCTTTTCCTCCTATATTGCGGCCTAACCAAGCTGCTTACATACGATCTAGCCACTGTACAATATTTAAGGCCACTGCCTCTCAGCTAATACACTCAAATTCATATTTCAATTTTAACCCAGTCTCAGCCCTTTAGGTTACGGCCTAACCAAGCTGCTTTCATACCGTCTAGCCACTGTACAATATTTGTTGCTATTGTCTCTTGGATAATACACATTAACGTTTATTTCAAAATAAAACCTGCCTCATCTATTTTTCATAAATTTTGGCCTAACCAAGTTGCTTACATACTATCCAGCCACTGTATAATATTTGTGGTCGTTGTCTCTCAGATAATACAATCTAATTTCATAATAAACCTCATCTCTGCTTCTTATATTGCATCTTAACAAAGCTGCTAACATATTGTCCAGCCTCTATAAATTATTTGTGGCTACTTTCTCTAGATAAAATACTTAAAATTTTCATTGCAAGACAAAATGTGCTTTGTCTCTCTCTCTTCCCTGCCTATCCAAGTGCTTGTGTACTATCCTAACGCTGGCTAAATTCTGCCACATATCTCATGTCTTTGTTTTGTGAATAATTGGGGATACGGGAATGGGAGGGGGTGTGAGGGTTTAATAAACATTTAAGGTACTAGTGTTGGACACTGTTGTGGCTGCTTCTTCCATGGATCAATTTATGCCTATAACTGCTTGATAAAAAAAAAAATTAGGTGTCAGAAAACTAACTAAAAAAGCCTTTTTTTTCAAGCTGAAAAGAATCAGATTGGGGTACTTCTATTTAAGCTTAGCTAAATGCAAAAGTAGGGATGCACCGAAATTTCAGCGGCCGAACCACTTTGGCCGAAAATGGTGTTTTTGGCATATTGCCAAAAGAAAAAAATTCTAATAATTGCACATGCGCAATAGTGGTGGCCGCGCCGCCGGGTGCTGCCCATTGCAGGGTGTCATCCTGGCGGCGCAAGGTCCTGTCCTCCCAGGCCTGTCCTCCCCTCCCTCCTCCTCTCCTTGCAGAGTGGCGATCTCCCTGTGTCAGGGAGCTGAATTGCCCGGGTTGTAGTAATAATGTCCCACCTCCTGTGATAGACGGCACACTGATTCCATGTTGGGACATGGAATCAGTGTGATGTGATCACAGGAGGCGGGACATTGTTACTGTGGCCCGGGAAATTAAAATCCAGCTCCGTGACACAGCGGGAGATCGCCACTCTGATCCGGGCACAGGCAGGCTGCCTCCACAGGCATTGGTGAGAGGCTGCATCTTATGAGCACAGGCAGGCTGCATCCACAGGCACTGGTGAGGCTGCATCCACAGCACTGGTAAGAGGCTGAATCTGACAGGCACTGGTAGGCTGCATCCAACATGTACTGGTAGGCTGCATCTAAAATGCACTGCGAACGCTGCTGATACAAGAGATGGTTAGAGACTGTGGACATGATACAAAGATGGTTAGAGACTGTGGACATGAAACAAGAGATGGTTAGAGACTGTGGACATGATACAAGAGATGGTTAGAGACTGTGGACATGATACAAGAGATGGTTAGAGACTGTGGACATGATACAAGAGATGGTTAGAGACTGTGGACATGATACAAGAGATGTTTAGAAACTGTGGACATGATACAAGAGATGTTTAGAGACTAAGGACATGACACAATAGATGGTTAGAGATTGTGTGGACATGATACAAGAGTTGGTTAGAGACTGAGGACATGATACAAGAGATGGTTAGAGACTGTGGACCTGATACAAGAGATGGTTAGAGACTGTGGACATAATACAAGAGATGGTTAGAGACTACAGACTGCATTTTTCTTGAGCTTTTCTTGCACTAAAAGTGCCAATAATGGCCAACAATAAATTCATATTAATTTAAATTGATAATATTAATTAAAAATTCAAATATAATACAATTATATATAAAAATATAATTTTTTTCAAAAATTGTCATTTTCGGTTTCGGTTTTCGGCAAAGTGCATTTTCGGTTTCGGTAAAAGTTAAAAAAAACCATCTCATCCGAAATATGTCATGACACAATATGGTGCTGCTGATGCTGTTAATTAAAATTATACTGTTCTGTAACACCACATACAGCTTAAAAGGTATCTCCCAAGCATGTAATTTAAATGATTTTTTTTCTTTGTCACCCTCAAATCTGCCTCCAAAGGACCTTCTCTCGCTGTACAGTATTTACATTTTGTTTTCTGTTGCTTTCTTAAATGTCCTCCATTGCACTGCCCAGCTACCCACGCTTTTTTCGCCATTGCAGTGTCCAGCTACCCAAAGTTTTCCTTTTAGCCCAAAAATTGCCAGAATTTCCTTGAACCCTTAATGACTTCAACCTAGGCAGGGTCACCCATCACTAATATTAATATGACAGCAAACATACACCAAAAAAAGCATGGCATAGTCATTTACCTCCCACAATTATATAGCTCACAGCAATAACAGGTGTTGCTTTTTACTTTCAACGAACAAGATCCTCGAGTTGGCATCTGGCACATCACCTGAGAGAGAGAGGAAATCAAAAACTAAACTGTGATGGATCAACATTTTACAAGTTGTAATCAAGAGGAGTATAGGTAGGGTTTCCACCTCATCTCTTTGAACCCGAACACATATGAATTACACAGGTTCTGAGGCTAAGGTATTGCAGATAAGGCACCAAATGTGTTTAATTGGCACCTTAACCACTTCCATACTGGGCCATTGTAAAATGACACCAGCAGGAACATCTCCTCCCTCCGGGTGGCCGTCATATGACGTCCTCCAATTCTCAGCAATCGGGGATGAGGCGTGTCCCTCAGATACAGCCCATCCCAGATCAGGGGAAAGAGCCAATTAAATTGGCTCTTTACCACGTGACCGGCTGTGTCCAATCACAGCCGGTTACAAATGTCAACAAACGGCTGTAGTGCCGTTTCCGAGTTCTCCTCCTCAGTGTGTGAGGAGGAGATCTAGAACAAAAATTTACAGTAGCGTGCCTGATCTCCCCCCCAAATAAAGAGGACCTGTCACAGCCCATCAGAATACCGGTCACAGCCCGAGTACCTGTCACAGCCCGAGTACCTGTCACAGCCCGAGTACCCAAGTACATGTCACCATCAGAGTACCTGTCACCATTAGAGTACCCGAGTACCTGTCACCATCAGAGTACCTGAGTACCTGTCACCATCAGAGTACCCAAATACCTGTCGCCATCAGAGTACCTGAGTACCTGTCGCCATCAGAGTACACGAATACCTGTTGCCATCAGAGTACCCGAATACCTATCGCCATCAGAGTACCCGAATACCTGTCGCCAGAGTACACAAGTACCTGTCGCCATCAGAGTACCCGAGTACCTGTCACCCTCAGAGTACCCCAAAACCAGCCCTTGTTTGCCCTTCAAAATGGGGTCATTTTGTGGGTGTTTCCATTGTCCAAGTGCTCCAGGACCTTCAAAAGTGTGATAGGTAGTCAGGAAACTAAATGTGTAATTTATGCTCCTAGAACGCCTGATGGTGCTCCCTGCATGTTGGGCCTCTCTTTGTGGCCAGGCTGTGTAAAGGTCTCCCACATGTTGTACCACCATACTCAGGAGAAGTAGCACAATGTGTTTTGGGGGGTAATTTTTGCTATGCACATGCTATGTGTTAGAAAAATCTAATAAATTGACAATTTTGTGTAAAAAAAATAGTTTTTTATTTTCTTTCCACGTTTTCCAAAAACTTTTAGAAAAATAATGACATGTTTAAAAGACTCATTATGCCTCATAGAATATACGTTGGGGTGTTTGCTTTCCAAAATGGGGTCATTTTGTGGGTAATTCCATTGTCCTGGAGCTCCAGGGTCTTCAATAATGTAATAGGTTGTTAGGAAATTTTATGTGTAATTTATGCTCCTAGAACCCCTGACGGTGCTCCCCGCATGTTGGGCCTCTCTTTGTGGCCAGACTTTGTAAAAGTCTCACACATGAGGTATCGCCATACTCGGGACGAATAGCAAAATGTATTTTGGGGTGTAATTTTTGCTATGTACATGCTATGTGTTAGAAATATCTTATAAATTGACCACTTTGTGTAAAAAAAAAAATACTTTTTCATTTTCTTTCCACGTTTTTTGAAGACTTTTGGAAAAAAATTAACCGTTCAAAAGACTCAGTATGCCTCATAGAATATACATTGGGGTGTTTGCTTCCAACATGGGGTCATTTTGTGGGTAATTCCATTGTCCTGGTGCTCCAGCGCCTTAAAAAGTGTGATAGGTTGTTAGGAAATTAGATGTGTAATTTATGCTCCTAGAACGCCTGACTGTGCTCCCTGCATGTTGGGCCTCTGTATGTGGCCAGGCTGTGAAAAAGTCTCACGTGTGGTACCGCCATGCTCCGGAGGAGTAGCAGAATGTATTTTGGGGTGTAATTGGAAGTATGCATATGCTGTGTGTGAGAAATAATAGGATTTTTTTAATACAGCTTACCTGTAAAATCCTTTTCTTGAGAGTACATCACGGGACACAGAGTATTCATTACATAGTGGTTAGATAGGCACCATCAGTGATTGGACACTGGTTAACCCCAATTAAGGAGAATTCCTCCCCTATATAACCCCTCCCATACGGGGAGGACCTCAGTTTTGTAGCACGTAGGTAACCACGCAAAACCCATAGAAGGGCGGGAGCTCTGTGTCCCGTGATGTACTCTCAAGAAAAGGATTTTACAGGTAAGCTGTATTTAAAAATCCTATTTTCTTGATCATACATCACGGGACACAGAGTATTGATTACATAGTGGGATGTCTTAAAGCAATGCTCATTTGAGGGGAGGGAGACACAGATCAGAAAATAGGCCGCAAACGGACCAGAGGAACTAAACTGCAGCCTGCAGTACACTGCGCCCGAAGGCGGTATCCCCTTGCCCTCTTACATCCAACTGATAGAATCTGGTGAATGTATGGACTGAAGACCAAGTCGTAGCCTTACAGATCTGAGCTATGGAGGCCTGGTGATGCACTGCCCAAGAAGCACTAACAGCCCTAGTTGAGTGCGCTTTCACATGAAAAGGAGGAGTCTTCCTCTTTATATCATAAGGCTGAAAAATAACCTGTCTAATCCATCTAGAAAGAGTGGATTTCGACGCTGCTTGGCCTTTCTTATGGCCATCCGGCAGAATAAACAAACAATCAGTTTTCTGTATCTGAGCGGTTGCCTGCAGATAGACACTGACTGCTCTAACCACATCAAGCGTGTGCAAAGATTATTCCTCCGCGGACTGCGGATCTGGAAAAAAGGATGAAGCTGACAATTCTGATACTCTCCTAGCAGAGGATATGGCTATGACTAATTTTTTAGTCTAAAGTGCTAAAGGAGCCAGGTGCAGTGGCTCAAAGGGTTGTCCCTGTAAAGCCGACAACACCAAATTTAAATCCCATGGTCATACTGGAGGTTTGACTAGCGGATTTAACCGCAGTGCCCCCTGAATAAAGGCCCGGACAAGGGAATGTGAAGCAACTGGCTTCTGAAAAAAATACAGACAAAGCCGAAATTTGGACTTTGATAGTGCTCAAAGCCAATCTCATTTCTAGGCCTTAATGAAGAAAGGTCAAGATTCTGCTAATCATATACCTTCTAGTATGCCATCCCCTGGGTTCACACCAGGAAACATATGCCTTCCAGATTTGTAGTAAATAAGCCTGGAGGCCGGCTTTCTGGCATTGACCAGAGTGGAAAGGACTGACTCCGAGAGCCCACAGTCTTTTAAAATGTGGGTCTCAGCAGCCAAGCCGTCAAATTTAGACTTCGAAAAGCAGGGTGGCAAATCGGACCCTGTGTGAGCAGATCTGGCTGGAATGGGAGGACCCAAGGCCTGCCCACTGCCATCTTTACGATCTCTGCATACCAAGGTCGTCTGGGCCAAGCCGAGGCTACTAAAAGGACCGACTTTGCTTCCCTTTTGACCCTTCCCAGGAACCGCAGAAGAAGTGGGTTCGGAGGGAAAGCATACATTAGACTGATCCCATGGGATTGTCAGGACATCTGACCCCTGAGTAAGTACATCCCTTGTTCTGGACACAAAATTGTCCAGCTTCCTGTTGAATCTGGATGCGAATAGATCCACATCTGGTGTTCCCCACCTTTGACATATGGTCTGGAATATGTCGGGGTGTAGGGACCATTCTCCTGGGCGGCTTAAGAAATCCGTTTGCCAATTTTCCACTCCTGGGATGAATATCGCAGACAGGCAGGGAACATGGCTTTCTACCCATGCAGGAATGCGATTCACCTCCCTTTGGGCATCCAGACTTCTGGTGCCTCCTTGGTGATTGATGTAAGCCACAGCCGTGGCATTGTCGGATTGTATCCGAATAGAATGACCCTGTAGCCTGTAAGACCAGTCCATGAGGGCCAAGTAAATTGCCCGAGTTTCTAGAATATTGATGGGCAAGCGTTTCTTGGTTGCAGACCATCTTCCCTGCGTGCATGTTTCTTCCAGAACTGCTCCCCAGCCTGTCAGGCTGGCATCTGTGGTTACGATCTTCCATTGTAGTGGAAGAAAAGCTTTGCCTTTCAAAAGATTTTTGGTTCGTAACCACCAATTGAGGCTTTTGCGTATCCTTGGGGATAGGCACATCGGAAGATCCAAGGCATGAGTCTTTTTGTTCCAAGCTGTGAGAATGCTTCTCTGCAGGGGGCTTGAGTGAAACTGGGCAAATGAAGCAGCCTCGAAAGTGGCAACCATCTTTCCTAACAGTCTCATACATGGCCGAATGGATGGACTCTTTTTGCTTAATACTAAGCGGACTAGAGCTCTTACGGCCTTGACCTTTGGCTCTGGTAGAAACACCCTGCCTTGAGCGGTGTCTATGATCATGCCTAGATACTCCAACCTTGTTGAAGGTTGTAAAGAAGACTTTTCTAGGTTGATTATCCAGCCTAGTCTTTTCAAAAGGTCTTACTGTCTTGAAGACAGCGCGGTTCAGGTGTGCCATCAATTGCTCTATGGGTAGCAAATCGTCTAGATAAGCTACCACAGTTATGCCTTGAGCTCTTAGATTTGCTAAGAGAGGGTCTAGAATTTTTGTAAAAATTCGAGGAGCTGTAGCGAGACCAAAAGGAAGGGCCCCAAACTGGAAATGGCGCTGGTCTACCACAAACCTTAGATATCTTTGGTGAGCGGGAAAAATCGGCACATGAAGATATGCATCCTTGATATCTATTGATGCCATAAATTCTCCCTCCTGCAGGGTGGAGACCACCGAATGAATTGACTGCATTCGGAAGGATCGAATGTGTAGAAACTGATTCAGATCCTTTAGATCTAGGATGGGTCTGACATCTCCATTTGGCTTTGGAACGGTAAAGAGATTCGAGTAGAACCCTGAACCCTGACCTTTTGGGTTAATTTCTACTATCACTCTAGCCTACGGCACCTGGTATTCCCAGGCGGTCTCCCATCCAGGTACTAACCAGGCCCGACCCTGCTTAGCCTCTGAGATCAGACGAGATCGGGCGCTTTCAGGGTGATGTGGTCGTAGGCCCTGGGATAGTAAGCAATCTAAGGCCAGTAGTAGCGGTTCTCGCTTTACTGGATCCTTCGGAACTCTTGACCTTTAGCAAACAAGCTGGTGGAAGCTCTAGGAACTCTATTTTGTAACCTAGAGATACTGAAGAGATCACCCACTTGTCTTGAACCTCTTCCCGCCAGGCTCCTGAAAATTGTAGGAGCCTTCCCCCCACTCGGCCGAGTGGGGGCGCCCCTTCACAGGGATGTTTTTGGGGCTCTGCTTGGCAGGCTTTCGTCCCCCAAGCCTTTTTCGGCCCTTGGGTGTGACCCTGGGCCTTTCCTCTGAAAGTAGATTGGGAAGGCCGTTGCCACTACTTAGAGCCTGATGTTCCAGGGGAAGGGGAAAGAGACCGTTTGAATGGTGGACGTTTACTCTACTCCTCTTAACTAGTAGGAGTGTAGATTTACCACCTGTAATTTTTTTGGATAAAATTGTCTAGGTCATAGATGTTCCCCTTTGAATGGGAAGGCAGCTAAATATCTTTTGCATGAAAGCTCTGCTGCCCAACTTTTAAGCCAAAGGGACCTGCACATGTGTACCAACAGGAGAGACAAATGAGATGCTTGCTGGGCAGAATCCATAATGGCATCAATCATAAAACACAGCACCTGTGGAAGGTCTGCATAGTTCTCCACTTCCTCACTGGGAAGGAGGCCAAGCATCTGCTTAACCTGTTCCTTGAGGAATTGACACACACCCACAGTTGCGACTGTAGGTTGGACTACAGCGCCAGCCATGGAGAAGGAGCCTTTTAATAAAGTTTCCAGCTTTTTATCAGTTGCATCTTTAAACACCTGAGCATTGTCCAAGGGACAGGTCAGGTTTTCATTCACACAAGAGACAGCCGCATCCACGGATGGGACCTCCCACTTCTTGGTGAAGCTTTCCTCCAGAGGATAAAGCGTAGAAAACCTTTTAGGAGGAGTAAACAGTTTATCGGGATGTCCCCAGTCCTCATACAACAATTTATCCATTAAAGGATGAATTGGAAAGGAAAACGCAGTCTGTGGGATCCTTCTGACCCCCAGGGAAGAAACAGAGGATGTAGCGGCCTCAGCAGAGGGCATTTTAAATGTGGAACGCACATTTTTTTTTTGGGTTCCTACTCTTTACCTGGACCTGTAAAAGACTCTGCCAGAAACTTTCGTGCCACTGTTTTAATAGTACACCAAGCCTGGTTCTCTCAGAGCCCAGTCCTCCAAAGAGAGACTTACAGGCAAAACCTTGCTTCTTCGGATGAGGAGGCCCGGGTACCATACCATCTTGGGAGTCAAAATATCGGCCCGAGATATGGATCCGATCAGCATAGCCCTTTAAGCCCCCGCAGGGACCAAACTGGAGCTTTCTTCACAGCACATGTTTTACGTGACCAACCACCTTAGACACTAGTGAAAAAACTGAGGTCCTCCCCGTATGGGAGGGGTTATATAGGGGAGGAATTCTCCTTAAGTGGGGTTAACCAGTGTCCAATCACCGATGGTGCCTATCTAACCACTATGTAATGAATACTCTGTGTCCCGTGATGTATGATCAAGAAAACTTGTTATTATGACAATTTTGTGTAAAAAAATAATAATAATAATAATTTCTTACTTTTCCATAGAATTGTGGGAAAAAATTACTTTAAAAAACTCGCCATGCCTCTTACTAAATACCTTGGACTGTCTACTTTTTCAATTCAATTTTCAATGATTTGCACCATAGCTTGTATACTTTAAGGCTACTTTCAGACTGGGGCGTTGTGCAGCGGCGCTTTGCCGGTGGGTTTGCGGCGCTGCCCCATTGTTTTCAATGGGAAGTGGCGATTTAGGAGCGGTGAATACACCACTCCTATAGCGCTGCAAAGATGCAGCTTGCAGGACTTTTTTTACCGTCCTGCAAGCGCACGGGCTTTCACACTGGAGACACAGGAGAGGCTCTTTACAGGCGCTATTTTTGGCGATGTAGCGCCTGTAAAGCGCCTCAGTGTGAAAGTGCTCTAAACCTTTCATACAGACCAAATAATATACACTTATTTGGGCTATTTTTACCAAAGATATGTAGCAGTATAAATTTTGGCCCAAATTTATGAACAAAAATTACTTATTTGCAAAATTTTATCACAGAAACTAAAAAAAAGTATTTTTTTTTCAAAATTTTCACTCTAATTTCACTTATGTCGCAAAAAATAAAAAATTCAGTGGTGATTAAATACCACCAAAAGAAAGCTCTATTTGTGTGAAAAAAATGATAAAAATTTTGTTATAGTGTTGCATGAGTAATTGGCATTCAAAGTGCGAGAGCTGAAAATTGGTCTGGGCAGGAAGGGTGTATAAGTGCCCTGTATTGAAGTGGTTAATCAGCCACAGAACCTGTGTAATTAATATGTGTTTGGGTTTAAAGGGATGAGGTGGCAACCCTAAGAATAGGTCATGTCATCTAACTTACCTCAGTGGTATCAGTGGAGTGATCCTCATCTGAAGAGCTAAAGTATCGACATTTTCCTGCATAGATTGGTCTAAGATCCTTTAGAAAATAGAAATTCAAATGAAAAATTGATTTTTTTTTCATTCAAGTATTTTTATAACATATCTTGGGGGTTTATTTATTTTAACAATATTGTGTCACCAAATATTACATTGTTTTAGGCTATGGGTGAATTATCACACCACAGGAATTAGCAAATGAAAACATGTATTAAAATTAAATTCCAGCCAAAATAATTCTCAGCTATGGCTGGACAGACAGCAGTTTTATATGAATTTAAAAATAGTGTTTTTATTTCTACCCGTGTTGCTCTTGAAAACGTACACATACTTGCTGTTGTAAATGTACTCTCACTTCTTGAGAGAGGTGGTGTGGGGAAATTGCACTGATAGAGCCCTAGCTATCAATAAAAGACTCAAAAGGGGTTCTAACCATTTCTAGTACTATCCAAAGCTAAAAATAACAGTTTTGCTAGAAATATACTTTAATTTTTAAAAATTGAAAAAAAACACATTTGGCTGAATACTTTCAATTTTATAATTACTATCTAAAAGGTTAAAAAAGATAAAAGATCATCTATCATCCTCAGCCTTTTGTTATGTACATCAACAGGGTTAATGCAGAAGAAAACAAGAAAAACAATGTCCTTAAAAATAATAATAATAATAATAATAATAATAATAATAATAATAATAATATAGCATATACAATGGCTACACAAGCCATGTTATAATTGAAATTTTATTACAATTTTTTATTCAATACGCAACGCTGTAATGTTCTGTTAAATTGCTATATGGCAACCTGCAGGCCTTCTGTACACAGTTGGTGCACATAACTTCCCCAGAAATGTCCTGCTACCAATGTGACTAACTTGTGTAAAAAAAATGTGTATACTAACAAAATTTCAAGCTGTATCAGTCAGTGGCAGCTGCAGGAGAGAAGAGGGACCACCAACAATGGCTGGGACACGGGAGCCTATAGTTGATGGTACGTCTCCTATATTTCCCAGCAATCTCTCTCCCCTGTAGTGGGCTAAAAATAGGTAAGTATACACATATACAAATGAGAACAAGGAAGTGGGACTTTAAATGAAGTACCCGGAGGGTCAAGTGTTGTGCGGAGTTAAAATTAACATATCTATAATATGTGTAAAAGAGTAGGGCATGTGTCTCATAATAATTCATATTCGATAGAAAATTGATATACTACCAGGGCTTTTTTTCAGCGGGAACACGGGGGAACGCAGTTCCGGCACCTCCAGCACTGAATGTATGTAATGGCAAGGAGGGCTGGGTTGTGCTACAGTGTCTATTGATGCTGGCTGCTGGTGGATCTATCGTTGCTGGAGGGGATCTATTTCTGCAGAAGGGTTGATTGCTGCTGGGGAGGTCTATTGTTGCTGGTGGGGGAATCTATTGTTGCTGGGGGGTCAGTTGTTGCTGGGAGGGATCTACTGTTGAGGGAGCAGTCTATTATAGCTGGCTGCTAGAGGGTCTATTGTTGCTGGGGGTATTTTGTTGTAGGTGGTCCATTGTTGAGGGGGGGGGGGCTATTGTTGCTGGTGGGTCTATTGTTGTTGGCTGTGGGGGGTCTATTTTACTATTTTTGTTATCAATAACAAATTCCATACAAATGACTTAGTACCACAAATGTTACTTGGTTCTGTATTCTCTAAAAGGGGCAGTGCTGGGAGGTGGGTAGGAAATGGAACCAAGGACTGGTGCTCAGAATGGGTAACTCCCAAAAGGGGGAGTTCCTGCACCTATTCTCTGAGAAAAAAGCCCTGTATACTACCCCCATAATTAGATACCTGCATAGAGTAAAATATTAAATGAAAAACTTTATTTCATACATAAATACATAATTCATAAATAATCCAAAAAAATGGATAGCACATGATACATATATAAAAGCTCAAAATTTAATAGCAGATGATTGTAATATAATCAAATACATAATGCATGAACAGAATCCACAATGACGTGGTAGGATACAGTATACGATTTAAACACAGTGTCTGTTGGCTCAACGCGTTTCATGATTTGATGTCACTCATCAGGAAAAAGCGTGTACACGTGTAAGATATCTCTGATATATTATGCATTTCTAGTTGGTCTAATATAGTCACAAGTGTGAAAAATAAAAAAAGAAATAGGGGTAAAACACCCCATATAATATTTACAGGGTATCCATGTGCAATTGATACGGTACTGAGGGACATGAGTATCCCCACATGGGGAACATCTTTTCCGGGAGCTGAGATGCTATGTTGTTAGGCAACAGACAGCCCAACAGGCAACCCTCCAAAGGATGGTCATGCATCAGGTTGTGATATATGGGTGAGCATGTGTGATCGCAAAAACCAAATTGGGGCTGTAAAAAGTAAATTAAAAAAGTGAGTGATATGTGTATTAAATAACAGTGCGTGAGATCTCTAGTAGGGAAAAGAGGAAAACGGTGCATGAAAGTGTATGAAGTAAACCAAATCACATTAAGAGAAAAAAAAAAAAGAAAACTGAAAAAAAAAAAAATCGCATGAAAATCATGCAGTACCCCAAAGGGGAAAGTCCCATAGACCCCTCTTTTAGAAATGTAATTAGGGATGGAAGTACGCGTGTTTGGGCTGCCTAATGTGATATTATGTTCCTGCTCTATAATTATTTCATGCTGTATTATTATATTTTAGTTTTCATTTTTTTCCCATGATAATTAAAAAATATATTTATGTCCCTTTATATATACCATTTTTTATCCCACCCCCATATAGGATCCCTCTGGGTTTTGTGCGTGCTTTGGCGGCGGTCTGGATGTGGGTTGTGTTGTCCTTGTCTTGGGTTTCTTCTGGTCCGGGAGCTGCAACGCGCACTGCGGGCGTTCCCTTCCCCCCTTTCCTTTGCGGCGGTTGGGTGCGTGCACACTACCTGTCGTCATCACCCTTCTCACGCCAGGCTCTGTGGCGCTGCATTTTCCCGCGATCATTCAGCATTATGGGACTCGGTTTGGCGCCAAACCACCAGGTGGCTCTTCCTCGTTGGTGATGGCGCCTCCCCTTCCCTTTGCTCGCATAAGTGTGACGTTGATGGGTCTTCTCCGGCGGCCCCTATATAGCCTCCATCTTTGGGTAGTTCTAGCATTTGGCTTCTGCTCCTTTCTTTGAACACCATACACAGCCTACCTCTCTTTTGGTTAGTAGGCAACACATCCCCCATATCATTCCTTCTGCTTCTCACCATCCCACGCTTTACTTTCTGGTCCTGTCAGTCCACTTTTGTGGAGCTCCTTCCCCTTTTGCACACCTTTTTGTTTTTCCTCACCCTTCTCCCTTTTTGGGAAATTGCATGATCTTCATGCGATTTTTTTCATCTTTCTATTCTCTTTCCCTTTTGTGGTATGTTTTTCTTTCACTTTGTATCCACTATACCCTCTACTTTTCCAGGCAACAATGGGTGCTGGTTTCTTATCAATGATTATGTATGGGAAGGGCCCTGGGAGTGTTGGGTGTTACTTATACCCCCTTTGGAAGTCTTGTTCACACTCTGGCTTTTCTCCTCACACATCATGTCTCAGAACATATGCAATGTCACCAGTTAGCTATCCCTGTGATTTCCTCTCGATCACCCAGACTGCACACCTCTTTGTTTTCTTTCACCCTTCCCCCTTTGGGTTACTGCATGATTTTCATGCAATTTTTCACTTTTTCTTTTTTTTTTCTTTTCTCTTTATGTGCTTTGGTCTACTTCATACACTTTCATGCACCATTTTCCCTTTTCCCTACTAGGGATCTCACACATTGTTATTTAATACACATATCACTCACTTATTAATTTACTTTCTACAGCCCCAATTTGGTTTTTGCGATCATACATGCTTACCCATATATCACAGCCTGATGCATGACCATCGTTTGGAGGGTTGGCTGTTGGGCTGTCTGTTGCCTAACATACCATCCCAGCTCTCGGAAAAGATGTTCCCCATGTGGGGATAGACATGCCCCTCAGTACGGTATCAATTGCACATGGATACCCTGTAAGTATTATATGGGGTGTTTTACCCCTATTTCTTTTTTATTTTTCACACTTGTGACTATATTAGACCAACTAGAAATGCATAATATATCATTACAGAGATATCTTACACATGTACACGCTTTCTCCTGATGAGTGACATCAAGTAACGAAATGCGTTGAGCTAACAGACGCTGTATTTAAATCGTATACTATATCCTACCACGTCATTGTAGATTCTGTTCATGCATTATGTATTTGATTATATTCCAATCATCTGCTATTAAATTTTGGGCTTTTCTATATGTATCATGTGCTATCCATTTTTTAGATTATTTATGAATTATGTATTTATGTATGAAATAAAGTTTTTCATTCAATTTTTTTTACTCTATACAGGTATCTAATTATGTGTGTAGTATATCAATTTTCTATCGAATATGAATTATTATGAGACAAATGTCCTACTCTTTTACACATATTATAGATACAGTATCTCACAAAAGTGAGTACACCCCTCACAATTTTGTAAATATTGTATTCTATCTTTTCATGTGACAACACTGAGGAAATGACACTTTGCTACAATGTAAAGTAGTGAGTGTACAGCTTGTATAACAGTGTAAATTATCTGTCCCCTCAAAATAACTCAACACACAGCCATTTATATCTAAACCGCTGGCAACAAAAGTGAGTACACCCCTAAGTGAAAATGTCCAAATTGGGCCCAAAGTGTCAATATTCTGTGTGGCAAACCATTATTTTCCAGCACTGCCTTAACCCTCTTGGGCATGGAGTTCATCAGAGCTTCACAGGTTGCCACTGGAGTCCTCTTCCACTCCTCCATGATGACATCACGGAGCTGGTGGATGTAGAGACCTTGCTCTCCTCCACCTTCCGTTTGAGGATGCCCCACAAATGCTCAATAGGGTTTAGGTCTGGAGACATGCTTGGTCAGTCCATCACCTTTACCCTCAGCTTCTTAAGCAAGGCAGTGGTCATCTTGGAGGTGTGTTTGGGGTCGTTATCATGTTGGAATACTGCCCTGCGGCCCAGTCTCCGAAGGGAGAGGATCATGCTCGGCTTCAGTATGTCACAGTACATGTTGGCATTCATGGTTCCCTCAATGAACTGTCGCTCCCCAGTGCCGGCAGCACTCATGCAGCCCCAGACCATGACACTCCCACCACCATGCTTGACTGTAGGCAAGACACACTTGTCTTTGTGCATCTCACCTGGTTGCCACCACACACGCTTGACACCATCAGACCACAGGACATGGTTCCAGTAATCCATGTCCTTAGTCGGCTTGTCTTCAGCAAACTGTTTGCAGGCTTTCTTGTGCATCATCTTTAGAAGAGGCTTCTTTCTGGGACGACAGCCATGCAGACCAATTTGATGCAGTGTGCAGAGTATGGTCTGAGCACTGACAGGATAACGCCCCACCCCTTCAACCTCTGCAGCAATGCTGGCAGCACTCATACGTCTAATACCCAAAGACAACCTCTGGATATGATGCTGAGCATATGCACTGAACCTCTTTGGTCAACCATGGCGAAGCCTGTTCTGAGAGGAACCTGTCCTGTTAAACCGCTGTATGGTCTTGGCCACTGTGCTGCAGCACAGTTTTAGGGTCTTGTCAATCTTCTTATTGCCTAGGCCAGTGGTGGTGAATCTTGGCACCCCAGATGTTTTGGAACTACATTTTCCATGATGTTCAACTACACTGCAGAGTGCCAGAGCATCATGGGAAATGTAGTTCCAAAACATCCGGGGTGCCAAGGTTCACCATCACTAGCCTAGGTCATCTTTATGTAGAGCAACAATTCTTTTTTCAGATCCCCAGAAAGTTCTTTGCCATGAGGTGCCATGTTGAACTTCCAGTGACCAGTATGAGAGAGTGAGAGAGATAACACCAAAGTCACATGACACCAGGGAGGAAAAATGGCTAATTGGGCCCAATTTGGAAATTTGCACTTAGGGGTGTACTCACTTTTGTTGCCAGCGGTTTAGACATTAATGGCTGTGTGTTGAGTTTTTTGAGGGGACAGCAAATTTACACTGTTATACAAGCTGTACACTCACTCATTTCTTCAGTGTTGTCACATGAAAACATATAATAAAATATTTACAAAAATGTGAGGGGTGTACTCACTTTTGTGAGATACTGTATGTTAATTTTAACTTCACATAACACTTGACCCTCTGCGTACTTCATTTAAAGTCCCGCTTCCTTGTTCTTTTTATATTTTAATAGGGATGGAGGTTGATGACAACGTCATCTCCTCATATAAAGTCCCATAGACCCCTCTTTTAGAAAGGAAAGTATACACATTTTTTTTTTTACACAGGTTAGTCAGCATAGATAGAGGAGAGGACATTTTAAAGCTACTTATGCCGCGTACACACGGTCGGACTTTACGGCAGACTTTGCCCGGCCGACTTTTCGACAGTCTTTATGACGGACTTTCTGAATGAACGGACTTGCCTACACACAATCCACCAAAGTCCGTCGAATTCGTACGTGATGACGAACGACCCGACTAAAACAATGAAGTTAATAGCCAGTAGCCAATAGCTGCCCTAGCGTGGCTTTTTGTCTGTCGAACTAGCATACAGACGAGCGGACTTTTCGACCGGACTCGAGTTCGACGGATAGATTTAAAACATGTTTCAAATCTAAGTCCGTCCAACTTTTGAGAAAACAAAGTCCGCTGGAGCCCACACACGATCGAATTGTCCGACGAAATCCAGTCCGCCGGGCAAAGTCTGCCGTAAAGTCCGCTCGTGTGTACGCGGCATAAGTGTTAGGCAGGAATTCTAGTTTAACTGCTTGCCGACCAGCCGCCGTCATATTACGGCAGCAGGTCGGCGCAAGCCGTCGTAGCTATACGTCGGCTTGTGGGATCGGAATAGCAGGTGCGCGCACACGCTGCACTGCGGGGGGTGCCGATGCTCGTGGCCGACAGTCGCCGGCCACGAGCGATCGCGGGCACGAGAGGCAGAACACAGAAGTGTGTGTGTAAACACACAAATCCCTGATCTGCTCTGTGAGGAATGACAGGTCGTGTGTTCCTAATAGCTAGGAACCACGATCCGTCACTTCCTCTAGTCAGTTTCCTCCCCCTTCAGTTAGAAATATGTAGCAGGGAACACAGTTAACCCCTTGATCATTCCCTAGTGTTAACCCCTTCCCTGCCAGTGACATTTTTACAGTAATCAGTGCATTTTTATAGCACTGATAGCTGTATAAATGCCAATGGTCCCAAAAATGTGTCCGATGTGTCTGCCAAAATGTCGCAGTCCCGATAAAAATTGCAGATCGCCGCCATTATTAGTAAAAAAAAATAAATAATAATAAAAATGCTATAAATCTATCCCCTATTTTGTAGACACTATAACTTTTGCGCAAACCAATCAATATACACTTATTGCGGGTTTTTTTTACCAAAAATATGTAGATAAATACATATCGGCCTAAACTGAGAAAAAATGTGTTGGGGATATTTATTATAGCAAAAAGTACAAAATATTGTGGTTTTTTTTCAAAATTGTCGCTCCTTTTTTGTTTATAGCGCAAAAGATAAAAACTGCAGAGGTGATCAAATACCAAAGGAAAGCTCTATTTGTGGGAAAAAAAGTACATCAATTTTGTTTGGGTGCAGCGTTGCACGACCGCGCAACGCAGTGCCGAATCTCAAAAAATGGCCCGGTCATTCAGCAGCCAAATCTTCCGGGGCTGAAGTGGTTAAGGGCCCATTCACACTAGGAACTGCATGTGAATCGCACAGGATCGTGCTGCTTTTTCCTGTGCGATTTGCATGCAGTTCTGTGCAGGGCAATTTCAGCCCATTCATTTCAAATGGGCTGAAATCACACTGCACCAAATGTAGTGCTTGTACTACTTTTTGAAACACACTGCAACCAGAACGCATATTACCATGCGATCTGGTGCAGACAAACTCACTATGTTTCGGGTGATGTTAACTTTGTACTGACACCCGCTGCAGATTGCAAGGGCAGTGCACGGAACGCGGGTTTCCCGTATGGCGGCATTCTGTTGTGAATGGGCCCAAAGCTGCGATATCACTTAGCACACACCATGGGTGGTATAAAAAATGACATTAACTCGTGTGAATTTAATTTTGTTTATTGGAAAATTTTAGGTTTTATCAACTAGTTATTTTTTCCGCACAAGTTTCACACTTTATCCAGAAAGTTTTTTCACTGCCTGAGGCCGGGTTCACACCTATGCGAATTAGATGCAGGTTTCCCCGCATCCTATTCACATAGCAGAAGCCGAATTCAGGCATAGATTCGGCCCTGGTTCGTCCCTGAAATGGGGAACAGGGACGCACAGCGCTCCTGTGCAATCCGCAGCCAGTTCCAGTGTGAACCCGGCCTGAAAGAACAAAATGTAGCCATTTTACTTTAACTTTCCTACCAGCTACAAGCAGATATAGGATAGCATCGCATGGCTAAGCACTGTTCTGTTTTCTTATAACTGTGCTGGACATTCCATTTATAAGGCATTAAATACTGCTTCCAGGATAAACTTGAGCACTAAAATGAGATATGTTATTAAATTATCTCTAGATGGCTCTTTGGTCTCTTCTGTCATAAGTGCTTCTCCCTGCCTGTCAGTGTTTAAAGTACACAGAACCACACATACGTAGCTCAGCATACATTTACATGCTGTGATGACGTAAATCCTGTGCAGATGTGGGGAAGTGATGTCAATGTGGCCCACATAATCAAGCGCCTGAACCCCGAAGAGAGATAGGGAGAAGATTGGAGCACCGATGACCAGCATTGGAGAAGATCAGTTGAGAGGTAATTCTGCCATAATATGCTAATATGGGGAGCTAACTACCAAAATATGGCTAACAGCTCCTGAGGCCCTTTTTTTTTTAAATTGCAGAGTTGAATTCTGCTTTAAATGATTGCAGCAAGATGGTTGACATGAATTCCAAGCAACTTGCATGTTCTAATGAGATCAGCCGTGTTTCTTTAAAGACAGGTTTACAAACCTAATTAGCTTTATTAACTCCTATCATTTCCATTTCACACATGGAAAAAGCAATTGGTTCATATTGTGGGAAAAAAAATGCAGCAGTTAGCACACTGGTGGCACATTTCACACCCCATTAATGTCTGAAGTTTCCTTTTAACCCTTTCATGACTATAGGTTTTTTATAGCCCTTTGACCAAAAAGATTCAGGTCAGAAGATTTTTTTTTAAAAAAGAGGAACTGCAGTCTGCTCAGATAATTTGTAATAAAAACATCTATGCGATTCTGAAGCTTCCTTCCAACCACTTTGCATATTTTATATATATTGTGATTCTGTACTTGCCAAATATGCTGCAGAAATCTCCTTTCACTAAGTCTGGCTGCATCCATTTTAACTGTGGGCAGCTGAAGCTGCTGCCTGTTCACTTCCTGGATTTACACAGCCACACAGAGGCACACCTCCAGCTCTGATTGGCCCTCTTATGACTCATCCCCCCTCCCTTCCTGGTAAACTCACACAAGAGTGAGAGAGAGAGAGCTGTGCATGATGTCATAAGCCTAGGCTTTTTACCAGACAAGAAACAGGAAGTGAGCTGTATAAGGTATTTGCTGGCAGAAAAAAAATGTTTTACTATCCAAAGTTAAAATAACAAGGGCAGAAGATTTAATAGATGGAAAGTTGAAAAAATGACTGAAGGTCTGCTTTAAGTCTGTATTTATTGGGAAAAAGATGCACAAAAGGTAGAAGTCCTTACAGGTTCACAACAACAAGACCATGATCTGTACAAGGTACATATATTGTAGATCAGATGTAGATCAAATGTTTACATTTAATACACTGTAACAGTTATATTCTATGTTAACAAATAGGATTCCCCATTGAGGTACATCTCACCAGTATATAAATGTACTCTTTTTTTTGACACTTGACTTAAAGCGGGGTTCCGGCCACAAAAATTTTTTTTTTTAAGTCAGCAGCTACAAACACTGTAGCTGCTGACTTTAAATAAGTACTTCCCTGTCCTGGGTGCCCGCGATGTCGGCTGCCCAAGGCCGTCCCGTCCCTCGGCTCTCGGGTCCCGGCACCGCCATCCTAACTAAGGGAAACAGGCAGTGGAGCCTTGCAGCTTCACTGCCAGTTTCCTACTGCACACGTGCGAGTGGCACAGCGCTCTGTGAATGGCCCCGTGGTTTTCCGAGAACACACACAGTTCCCAGAAGGCAACGGGGCCGCTCACCAAGGAGCAGGACATGCTGCGGAATAGGAAGAGGCAGATTAGGAAGACTGCCTAGCAACAAGGGTTTTAGGTAAGTAATTTTTTTTTTTTTTTGACGTTTTTTTTTTTTTGCAGATTTTTGGTGCAATTTTTTTTTTTTTTAGGGTGGCCCTCCACTTTAAAAGAGAAGTATGAGAATGGGTTTTTTTTTTCTTCTTTTTTTTAATCATACTTACCTAGGTGGATGTAGCAATGGTCCGATGCTGCATCTGTCCCCTGCCGGCTCTAAGACTGAGAACCGAGCGAACAACCACCGCTGATCACTCAGTTCTCAAGGTTCCCTAAGAAGAAAGCTGGTGACAATCAGTCACTGGTTCTCTGCTCTGCCCCCCGGGGCGTTGTGTGGTTGGAGAGGGGGTGGGAGTATCCGGCTCAGGCTCTCAGGGGTTTGCTGAGAGGCTGAGCTGGGTGCTGGTCCAGGCATGTGGGTGGATCCCAACCTTATGGTCACGATCTTTCCCCAGCCTGGGATGGCTCTGCGACATCGGCTGACAGCAGGCTTCAGCCCGCTGTCTGCTGAAAACAGGTCACAGGAGTGCAGAACAAACTGCACTCCTGTGATCCACAGGAGAAGTACAGCCAAACGTGCTTTGGCTTTACTTATCCTTTTATGATGGAAGTGAACACAGCTTCACCACATTTACTAAGCTCAGTAAATATTTTTTTTTTCTTTAAAAAATCCAGCTCTATGGCAAGTAAGATCCAGATCTAAAATAACTAAGCAGATAAGGACTCCTCCTTGTTTAACTTTCCTGATGTGTATAATAATAATCATAGCAGTCAACATACTACATTTTTTCAGAAAGACATCAGCATCACCTGCCTCTGTATTTTTTGTGATAGGTTTACTTTAAGGAAATGCTGGGGCACAATTACTTGGAGAAACATGTTACAAATCAAAATACCTGTGGAAGAAGCCTCAGATGGAAGCAGCCACTCTCAGAATCCTAGGATGCATAACACTTCCAGGGAAGGTTGACTGTCTGGGTTGCATATTTGCCTGAGTGTCGGAGAAAGGCCACTTCCATATTTATCTTGCATCTGTATTAGGCTTTGTGACAAATTCTCTCTAAAGGTTTTGGTTTAGAATACTTACTAGATGTCTGGCAGCAAAAACACCATCCACAATGGCACAGCAAAAAGCCGCAATCACTCCAAAACTGATAAAAACTATAGATGCAACAAGCTGTAAACAGAAGTAATTTATAATACATGGCATTATTACTGAGATATAGTTCAAATAAATATAAAGATTATGGTTTAATCATGGAAACATGCACACAGATAATCATTTGCAGAAATATAAAGATATTAATCACAGATTTAAAGTATATCTAAACCCAAAAATCAACAATGTATATTGTAGCTTACCAGTCCTTAGATGAGTTGGCTACATTGGTTTTCGTTTTTCAGGCATTATTTGCCTTGATTTTCAAACTTGCTAGGATGACTATGCTCACTCCTCCACTGTATCTAGATGAGGACAGACTTTAAACATGTATTCCTCTCTTTATCTCTATTATATGGAGGGAGACGAGATTAGTTCTTTACAGAATAACATAACATTGTTTTTTGCTTCCAGTTCCATTCACAGGAAGAAGTAGAGTGTTAAGTGCTTATAAAGGTAATACTGACTGTTAAGGGGGTACCATCATACAAAATGTTACAAGTAGAATTGATGGACTATGTTGGTACCCAAAGACAAGGATTAGACACATAGTTTTTTTGTTTTTTTTTTTGAAAAAAGTACTGTACATTTTAAAAGAGCAAGGAAATAACTAGGACACTGCATTTATGGGTTTAGATATCCTTTAATACAAAATATGGTAGGATTATTTTTATATGGTGAAATTCTACTATTATGTTTAGGCTTAAAGTGGTTGTAAACTTCAGTCATGGAATCTGAGCAAAGCACATTTATCTGTAGTGTTTACTGATCTCTCTTTAAAGCTCTAAGTGTTGTTTCTCTCTGGTGCTTCGTTCCTCCGTTATCAGCATGAGTCACGTCTGAGAAGTTTTCCAAAAACAACACAAGATAAATTTGTGTAGGGAGGGGGAGCTCAGGACAGAGCTTGTCTATTCGGAACACAAAGAGGGAAAGAAAGGGGGAAGCACCACTTGGGTGCAGAGATTAAAAAGCTTTTAATAGCGCAAGGTAAATGACACTTACAGGATGGAAGTGATTGCAGGCTCATAAGTCCAAGGGTAGAAAAGATATAGGCCTTCTGCATCCATGGGGGTGTAGATGTCACTCTCCAGGATGTGCAGGTGTATGTGCAGAAACCAACAGGCAGCTTGGAACACGGCCCGAGCGGCCAGAAGTGATGTCACCGGAACGAGAGAGGACCAGGCTGAATGGGAAAGGCTGTGTGGATATCATAGGCTACGTGCTTGGAGCTCCATCTCCTTCTACAGGCCTCGTAGAAAGAGCTGGAGCTCCGAGCACATAGTTATTGCTGTAATGCTCAAATAAATATTTTCTATGGAGAAGCTGTGAAGTTGCCGGCCTGTACTTTCTATTAACTACTTCTGTGTCCCCTCTGAAGAGATGAATTCACATCCTGTCCCACTGATACAAAAGAAAGTTAAATTGCCTCACTAGGACCTTACTGAACTCAGTTATTTAGTGTACTAGCCAAACAACTAAGCATCTTCAGGAGGGGGTTAGCACTGGCAGTACCAAAGTGACCCTGTGACCTCATTGATTAAACTGAAATATAAGTCTTCTAAAACTACGTTGTATACTTACCTGTCCAGCAAGCCCTGAGTGAAATCTCCCTTTTTCTCAAGAGATACCAGCATAGCCAGGTGCTTTGTCACTTCTGTGTTCTGTAAAGAGACAGCAGCCCATGGGAGGGACCACAGCGTGAGGTGGAGGACACACTATTCAACACATTTGGAAGTGTTGAAAGGCAACGACACCAATATCAATGGAAGATATAACTCTTAACTCATCAGACAGTTAAGTAATAATCTTTTTTTTTAAGGCTTCCCATACTCTAAATATGCAAATTATAACTCAGACTAATGCTACTTTTGTAACAAGTAGTTCAATATAGTGTATCAGGAAAGTATTCACAGCGCTTAACTTTTTCCACATTTTGTTATGTTACAGTCTTATTCCACAATAGATTTATTTCATTATTTTCCTCAAATTTCTACAAACAATACTCCATAATGACAATGTGAAAGAAGTTTGTTTGAAATCTTTGCAAATTTATTAAAAATAAAAAAACTAAGAAAATAACATGTGTATATATAAGCAGGGCTCAAAAATTTCAAGTCCTGAGCTACTAGCCAGGCCTCAAGGGTTACTCACCACTAGTTGCCCCACCCAACCCCTACCCTGCCCCGCCCCTAGTTCCGCCCCAAACACGCCCTCATAAATTATCTCATGAAATGACACCTAAAATGTTTTATGCAGAATTAAGCAACTTTATCCGTGCCCAACAATGCAGCCTCACCCATGCTAATCAATGCAGCCTCACCTGTGTCCACCAATGCAGTCTCACTCATGTCCACCAATGCAGCCTCACCCATGTCCACCAATGCAGCCTCACCTGTGTCCACCAATGCAGCCTCACCTGTGTCCACCAATGCAGCCTCACCGTGTCCACCAATGCAGCCTGCCCCTGTCCACCAATGCAGCCTGCCTGTGTCCACCAATGCAGCCTGCCCGTGTCCACCAATGCAGCCTGCCAATGTCCACCAATGCAGCCTGCCCGTGTCCACCAATGCAGCCTGCCCGTGTTCACCAATGCAGCCTGCCCATGTTCACCAATGCAGCCTGCCCGTGTTCACCAATGCAGCCTGCCCGTGTTCACCAATGCAGCCTGCCCCTGTCCACTAATGCAGCCTGCCCGTGTCCACCATGCAGCCCACCCGTGTCCATCACGCAGCCTACCCGTGTCCATCATGCAGCCTACCCGTGTCCATCATGCAGCCTACCCGTGTCCATCATGCAGGGGAACAGAGGAGAGGAAGAGCGTTGCCAGCCGGATGATAAGAGCGCCGAGGGACATCGCTGGAACAGCTTTGATTTCAATTGCCGGGTTCCCGCCGCTCGGTGTCCCGTACAGCCCCGCCCCCTGGCCTAAGAACTTTGATACACATCACTCTTCCCTGGATTGGACGGGTGATCTGTCTATCAAATTCTCGGGGTCCAGGGGGTGGGGCTGTGTGTGACAGCGAGTGCGGGGAACGCTCAGCTATTGAAATGAAAGCCGCTAGTGATGTCCCTCACTCTCTGATCATCCAGCCGGCTCTCTCTTCCCCTCTGCGAGCAATGGCAGAAGGACTCCCATACAACCCGCAGGCCGGCGGTGCTTGTCCCCCCTCGCTCCCAGGCAGCCCATGCTCGCCAGCCCTCAAAATCCACTCACAAAATGCGAGCAGGCAAGTGGAGTTTTTGAGGGCTGATATAAGTATTAAATAAAAATAATGAGAATGGACCCGCGCCGTGGAGTGAATATAGTGAGTGAAAAAAACAAATGTAAATAAAGTATTTTTAGTGAATCCAAAATGTAAATGTGTGTGTATGTCTGCATACACACACACATACAAGATGTATGCAATGGGGCTACCGCTGTAGTGTGAGGTAAGTACCCCCAAAAAACTGATGAAAAAGAAATTAATACTCAGCGCTGCCTCTCTATATCATAATTTGCATCTACTTACATCAAATATATGTCATATAACAACATATACAGCAAAGTGCTAAAGTGCCAATAAATTCCTACAATATGATACAATAAGGTGCAAAGAATAAAGTGCAATCAATAAAGTTCATCTATTGTGGAGTACGGAAATGGTGACACATAGGTGTAATCCTGGTGACTTCCTGTGTTCCCCTCCTGGGTCCCCACCCACCAGATAGTGAAAATCAATGCGCCTTTGTGTTTAAAGATGGTATCTTCTGTCCAGCAAAATGGATAAGTTGGTTGTACCTCAGAGAATGGAATGGAATGGAACCTTCTCTCCTCCACCGCTTATTATGGGTCCTACATACTTTACTTAATCATAGGTGATTGCAATGGTAAAGTTCGGACAAGTGAAGAGAGAGAGGATATAGTGTACTACTGCAAGATTTATTTAAAATATTTAAAATCATTAGAAGCTTCTGATGACGCCCAGTGGGAGGGGCGAAACATGTCAAGCTAAGGACTATCCGCGAAGGCTGTTTGGATGCCAAGGCGGCAATTTTGCACATTTTATAGATTTTTGATGTAAGTGTAATGATTTTAAATCTTTTAAATAAATCTTGCAGTATTACACTATATCCTCTCTCTCTTCACTTGTCCGAACTTTACCATTGCAATCACCTATGATTGAGTAAAGTATGTAGGACCCATAACAAGCGGTGGAGGAGAGAAGGTTCAATTCCATTCCATTCTCTGAGGTACAACCAACTTATCCATTTTGCTGGACAGAAGATACCATCTTTAAACACAAAGGCGCATTGATTTTCACTATCTGGTGGGTGGGGACCCAGGAGAAGAACACAGGAAATCACCAAGATTACACCTATGTGTCACCATTTCCGTACTCCACAATAGATGAACTTTATTGATTGCACTTTATTCTTTGCACCTTATTGTATCATATTGTAGGAATTTATTGGCACTTTAGCACTTTGCTGTATATGTTGTTATATGACATATATTTGATGTAAGTAGATGCAAATAATGATATAGAGAGGCAGCGCTGAGCATTAATTTTTTTTTCATCTGATATAAGTATTCACAGCCTTTGCTTAATACTTTATTGAAGCTCCTTTGGCACCAGTTACAGCATCAAGTTTTTTTGAGTATGATGCTACAAGCTTGGCACACCTATTTTGGGGCAGTTTCTCCCATTCTTCTTTGCAGGACCTCTCAAGCTCCATCAGGTTGGATGGGGAGTGTCAGTACACAGCCATTTTCAGATCTCTCCAGAGATGTTCAATCGGGTTCAAGTCTGGGCTCTGGCTGGGCCACTCAAGGATATTCAAAGAGTTGTCCCGTAGCCACTCCTTTGTTATCTTGGCTGTGTGCTTAGGGTTGTTGTCATGTTGGAAGATGAACCTTCGCCCCAGTCTGAGGTATAGAGCACTCTGGAACATGTTTTCATCAAGGATGTCTCTGTACATTGCTGCATTCATCTTTCCCTCGATCCTGACTAGTCTCCCAGTTTCTGGGCTGAAAAACATCCCCACAGCATGATCCTGCCACCACTATGCTTCACTGTAGGAATAGCATTGGCCAGGTGATGAATGGTGCCTGGTTTCCTGCAGACATGATGCTTGCCATTTAGACCAAAGAGTTCAATCTTTGTTTCGTCAGACCTGAGAATTTTGTTTCCTATGGTCTGAGAGTCCTTCAGGTGCCTTTTGGCAAACTCCAGTCGGGCTGTCATGTGCCTTTTACTGAGGAGTGGCTTCCGTCTGGCCACTCTACCATACAGGCCTGATTGGTGCGGTGCTGCAGAGATGGTTGTTTTTCTGGAGGGTTCTCCTCTCCCCACAGAGAAACGCTGGAGCTCTGTCAGAGTGACCATCGGGTTCTTGGTCACCTCCCTGACTAAGGCCCTTCTGCCCCGATCACTCAGTTTGGCCAGGCAGCCCGCTCTAGGAAGAGTCCTGGTGGTTCCAAACGTCTTCCATGGAGGCCACTGTGCTCATTTGGACCTTCAATGCTGCAGACATTTTTCTGTACCCTTTTCCAGATCTGTGCTTTGATACAATCCTGTTTCAGGGGTCTACAGACAATTCTTTGGACTTCATGCCTTGGTTTGTGCTCTGACATGTACTGTTACCTGTGGGACCTTAACAAGATGTGGAAAAATTGAAGCGCTGTGAATACTTTCCAGATGCACTGTATATGTTGTAACATAGTATGTTAAAAAAAGAATATCTAAAAATCTTGATAAAAACACTAGATTGTGGTGTACTAAAACCATACAAAATACTTGATAGTTTAAATTATTCAATATTTAAATGATACTTTAGAGTCTAGGCAAACAGTTAATTACACAGTCGAAATACATGTGTTTACTGTATTACCTGCCAAAGGATTTGTCATTTTGGCAAGCCATTCTTGGCATCAAGAACATTAGATCCACTTGAGCAGTGATTACTTTAGCAAAACTCCAGCCAAAACTTTGTTTAGTATTTGACTGAGTGAAAAAGCATTAGCCCTTGTTCACACTGAAAATGGCTATGAAATCAACCCGCACGATTTCAAAGCCACATTTCAGTTCGACTTTGAGGGTGACTTGAAAGACATCTGTGCGGGTTCATGCACAGATGTCTATTAAAATCGCCCCCTAAGTCACCAAAACTAGTGCAGGAACTATTTTTGAAAATCGGTGCAGCGCCGCACCGATTGGGACGTTCCTATTGCCGGCAATAGGCTCCGATTTGACATGCGATTTCACCTTTCAAATCACATCTCAAATCGTGGCGATGTGAACAGGGGCTTAGAGTCACTTTTCAAATTTTCCCACTAGAGTGATTCCCTATCCTGTTGATTACACAAGTAATGAAGGGAAACTTCACACAAAAATAAAAAACAAACAAATGTTCTAAACCTTCCCAACTCCTAAACTGCCTAAAACAAAAAATCTCTGTTCCACTTTAAGGTGATCTTCTCACCAAATAAAATAAATGTCATACAATGAAAAAAGACTTTTAATATGTACTTGTCCACCACCCTACGGGACAATCTTCTGCATCTGGGTGTATCGGATGCCTTGTCTTCACTGTGAAATTGGGGTTTACCTGCTGGCTACTTTCTTACTGTGTGTCCTCTATGTAACATCTGAATCCACAATATGCAGTGCAGCCAAGGATCAGGAATCCAACATAAGTGAGCAGGATGCAGAAGATTCTTCGAGCAGTAGCTCAAGAATGTGAAGAAATGTAGATTGTTGATGTGGGCAATGGGATAGGTAAATACAGTATTAAAAGTCTTCCTTTACAGGCAGTGATTTTTTTTTCTACATTTTATTAGGTGCCACTTTTACGTAATTGACCTTTGTTTTGTATTTATATTGTGTAATATTTGTGACATACAATGCCCTGAAAAAGTATTCAGACCCCTTGAAACATAATTGTGAAATGGAAGGAAAATGATAAATGGTTTTCAATTGTTTTTATAAATAAATATCTGAAAAGCGTGAACCTCAGTGGCGTACTTAGGGCATTTGGCACCCGGGGTGGATCCTATAACTGGCACCCCACCCAACAAAATCGCAGTGCGCAAAGCTTGTCGCTCAAAAAGGTGCAGGAGCTTCTTTTGAGTGATTTTCCGCGACTGCAACATGTTCTGTGAAGCCCTCAGGGGTTTGTTAGAGAACCTTAGTAAACAAAAAGCATCATGAAGGCCAAGGAACACACCAGACAGGTCAGGGATGAAGTTGTTGGGAAGTTTAAAGCAGGGTTAGGTTATAAAAAAATATCCCAAGCTTTGAACATCTCACGGAGAACTGTTCAATTCATCATTTGAAAATGGAAAGAGTATGGCACAACTGCAAACCTACCAAGATATGGCCGTCCAGGCCGGGCAAGGAGAGCATTAATCATAGAAGCAGCCAAAAGGCCCATGGTAACTCTGGAGTAGCTGCAGAGATCCACAGCTCAGGTGGGAGAATCTGTCCACAGGACAAATATTAGTCTTCCACTCCACAAATCTGGCCTTTATAGAAGAGTGGCAAGAAGAAAGCCATTGTTGAAAGAAAGCCATAAGAAGTCCAGTTTGCAGTTTGTGAGAAGCCATGTGGAAGAAAGTGCTCTGTTTAGATGGGACCAAAACTGAACTTTTTGGCCTAAAAGTAAAACAATGTGTGTAGCGGAAAACTAATACTGCACATCACCCTGAACACACCATCCCCACTGTGAAACATGGTGGTGGCAGCATCATGGTGTGGGGATGCTTTTCTTCAGCAGGGACGGGGAAGCTGGTCAGGGTGGATGGGAAGATGGAAGGAGCCAAATACAGGGCAATCTTAGAAGAAAACCTGTTATACCCCGTACACACGGTCGGACATTGATCGGACAATCCAACAACAAAATCCATGTTTTTTTTTCCGACGGATGTTGGCTCAAACTTGTCTTGCATACACACGGTCACACAAAGTTGTCGGAAAATCCGATCGTTCTGAACGCGGTGACGTAATACACGTACATCGGGACTATAAACGGGGCAGTAGCCAATAACTTTTGTCTCTTAATTTATTCTGAGCATGTGTGGCACTTTGTGCGTCGGATTTGTATACACACAATCGGAATTTCCAACAACGGATTTTGTTGTCGGAAAATTTTAAAGCAAGCTCTCAAATTTTGTGTGTCGGAAATTCCGCTGGAAAATGTGTGATGGAGCCCACACATGGTCGGAATTTCCGACAACAAGGTCCTATCACACATTTTCCATCGGAAAATCCGACGGTGTGTACAGGGCATTATGCCACGTACATACGAGCGGACTTTACGGCAGACTTTGCCCGGCGGACTGGATTTCGTCAGACAATTCAATCGTGTGTGGGCTCCAGCGGACTTTGTTTTCTCAAAAGTTGGATGCACTTAGATATGAAACATGTTTTAAATTAATCAGTCGAAATCGAGTCCGGTCGAAAAGTCCGCTCGTCTGTATGCTAGTTCGACGGACAAAAAGCCACGCTAGGGCAGCTATTGGCTACTGGCTATGAACTTCCTTGTTTTAGTCCGGTCGTACGTCATCACGTACGAATTCGACAGACTTTGGTGGACTGTGTGTAGGCAAGTCCGTTCATTCAGAAAGTCCGTCGTAAAGTACGTTGAAAAGTCCGCCGAGCAAAGTCTGCCGTAAAGTCCGCTCGTGTGTACGCGGCATTAGAGTCTGCAAAAGACTGGAAACTGGGACGGAGGTTCACCTTCTAGCAGGACCCTAAACGACCCTAAACATACAGCCAGAGCTACAATGGAATGGTTTAGATCAAAGCATATTCATGTGTTATACACATGCACGCCACACTTTTCAGGTATTTGTAAAAAAAATTGAAAACCATTTATCATTTTCCTTCCAATACACAATTATGTGCCACTTTGTTGGTCTATCACATAAAATCCCAATAAAATACATTTACGTTTTTGGTTGTAACATGACAAAATGTGGAAAATTTCAAGGGGTATGAATACTTTTTCAAGGTACTGTATGTGTATCATATGCATAGTGCCAGCTACAATGACAAGCAACCTTATGCTCTTTATCTACAGTTTCCTCTGATCAAGATAGTGGCCACTTCCAATCACATTAAACAAAAATAGAATGTGGTTTAATATTTCATAAGCTGTACTTTGGTTATTGATGTCTGCCAGTTTTTTTTACACTGAATTCCTGTCCACATCACGTAAACATTTGTTCAAAATAATTCTGCTACAGTAAATATAATCACATTATGATGTAATAGTACGTTTTCTGAAATAAAAAATAGGTAAAGTTTTTAAAAACTGAGCACTGCAGCATTTTTTAACCAAATGATCCAGATCTCATTATTCTAGGCACTAAGTAAATTAAAGAGGAATTACCGTATTTATCGGCGTATAACACGCACCGGCGTATAACACGCACCCCAATTTAGGAGGGAATTTTAAGGAAAAAAAAACTTTTAGGAGGGAAGTTGAAGGAAAAAAACTTACATTTAAATGCCCATCATTGCAGCCTTCTCAGTGCAGCCTTGCCCCAGTGCAGCCATGTCAGTGCAGCCTTGTCAGTGCAGTCTTCCCCAGTGCAGCCTTCCCCAGTGCAGCCTTCCCCAGTGCAGCCTTCCCCAGTGCAGCCTTGCCCGAGTGCAGCCTTCGATCCCCTGTCCCTGCTTGCTGGGCTTCAAAATCGCCGAACGCGATTTGAAAATGGCGCCGCCGGCGCCGAAATACACAGAGCCGGTCCTCGGCTCTTTCCGACGGCTCTCGTTCACTTTCGGCTCCACTCGTAGTCCCGAGCGGAGCTATCCGAGTAGGTTCGGATAGCTCCGCTCGGGACTATGAGTGAAACCGAAAGTAAACGAGAGCCGCCGGAAAGAGCCGAGGACCGGCTCTGTGTATTTCGGCGCCGGCGGCGCCATTTTCAAATCGCGGTCGGCGATTTTGATATTTTGACAGCTCGGGATCGCAGGGTATCGGCGTATAACACGCACCTGCGACTTTCCCCTGATTTTAAGGGGAAAAAAGTGCGTGTTATACGCCGATAAATACGGTAAATGTAAAAAAAACAAAATGTTTGGCAGGCAGGAGTTTTTGCTGGAATTGCTGGATTGTTGCTCTGCTTGGTGACTGCCCCCTACTTGAGAATCTGCCCCATCTTGCTGCTGAATTGCTTCTTGATTCATTTTCCTGGATCACTGGATGGATTTCTATTTGCTGTACAGGTACACCACACTGCAATCACTGCAATTTCCTGCCTTTAAATATCTGCACAGTCTCTATCGGTGCACATCGGCACAAGGCTACAGAACCATCCCACACCTGCACTGACCGCAAAAGCCTAATTTTACTGCCTCATCTGGAAGCAACTCCACTTGGCCTGAACCTTCCAAGGCTGGTCAGATCAGCGCACCTGGACACTCCTAACACTAATAATACCAGACTTTATTTCAGAAAAAAGGTTGGACTCTCTGTGCCTAACGGAAACCTAGCATAGACAACCGATGGTCTCCTTTTTGAAGCAACCTATCTCTCTGGGGTAAGGGTTGTTTGACCTCCCATGTCTCTTAAGCAGATGAGGAGGAAACAGGGTTATTTACAGTTTGCTCTAACACTAAGGCACTGTTAATACCTCTCTCACTTCTTTTAAATTCCCTGTTTTCAATGTCTCTGTTCCCTATTCTTCTATTAGTCTTACTGTTTACTGAACACCCAAGTCTTGTGAAGCCTTCTTAGGTGAGTCTTCTGATCTTCTTTCATTTATATGCCTCAAGAGAATTCTTATCAAAGGGGACTTCAAAATATACATTGACTCCAATTAGCTTTTGCTGAAGTAATTAGTCTATGGGTTTACTTACTTCTTCCCCTAACACTGTGAATGTTTAATGGGCATGTTCAATAAAGAAATGAGAAATTTGAATGGTTTGTGTTATCAGCTTAAGAACATTGTCTTTGTCTATTGTTGAGACTTAGATGAGGATCAGATCACATTTTATGCCAAATTACTGTAGAAAACCAGTTAAATCCAAGGGCTTTACATATTTTTTCTTGCCATTGTACGTTTGAAGTTTATTGCACAGTTAGTACTTTGACCTTTCAAATGATTTTTGTTGAAGGAGCCCTGTCAAAAACAGTGGCCTCATCCAATGGTTGGGTTTTTTGACAGCTGGCAGTGCAGTATGCCAAAATACATTCGCCGCAGCAGAACATACATTTATTTACACTTTATGGCTAGGATTACTATTTAAAATGTACATGTTTCCACTTGGTCAGCTGTTAAGATCACATGGCCTCAATTATTATATACTGAAAGAGATTCTATTTGGGCTGTTGTCTTCTTCTTTCCAACTGCAGCATAAAAAGTACCCAAGTGATTGTATTACTCTTATCCTCGAGTCTTTGCACTGGCTACCTGTCAGGTTTCGCATTGAATTTAAAATCCTCATGGTGGCCCATTGAGCTCCGCACAACATGACACCCCATTATCTCTCTGAACTTTTATCACCCTACTCCCCCGCCTTGTAACCTTAACTTCTGTGTGCCCCTAAAACCCAACTACCCTCTATGGGAGGCAAAGCTTTCTCCTATTATGCCTCAAAACTTCAAAATTCTCTCCCAAAAAACACCAGGGAGTCACCTTATTTAAAATCTCAAAAACTCAAAACAAAATTGAAAACTTTCATCTTTAGACAAGCCTTCGCCTAACTGTTCCTTTTCTTGTGTATTATTTATTTATTTATTTTCGTAAGGCACTTAGAGAAGGTCCCTTTTAAAAGCCCTATATAAAATACACTATTATCATCTCATAGGAAGTGTGGTAAATTCATCTACAACAGAGACACAGACAGGCATTAAAACCTCATAAAGACTCCACACAGAACAGGAGCAAATTCTCATGAGATTTGGGATCCTTTCCTTTCCCTTAAACCCAAGAACACTCAGTGACATTACTCTCACTTGGCAAATACACCAAAAGTCAGGATCTAAGTTTTTTTTTCCCCTAAGTTCTTAGATGGGGTAGTGGCTACCAAACAGGGATTAGTTGTACCAAACTGCAAGGTCCAGTTTTAGGTTGTAATTTTATTTTATGTATGATTTAGACTGCCTGGCATATAACGTATTCAAGAACAGCACCACAGATATAGATAGAATATGCAAACTGTATCTTTATTGCTTTAATAAAACCAGTTAGAATTACAAGCAAATCGATTACCTAATTCCTATGTAAAGAGCTACAAACAATGTACGGCTAGTAGTTCTTGGACTATGGCTTAGGAAACACTGCTTTAAATTACATGGTACCATCAATATTACACACTGGCTAGTTTTCTATAGACAGTTATAGAGACACACTTTCCGACAATATTTGATATTTACTGCTTTTCCATGCAAAATACCTACAGGATTGTCATTCTTTTTTTACCTTTTTTCACTTACCATCTGTCTTTTATTCTCTATTAAATTGGAGCCAATGATTCCAAGTATGGATCCAAATCCAAGCTGAAGGAAGAAAAGCAGAAACTTATAATATATTGGTAAAATTGTATGAAAACAAAAGCACCTAAGTAGTGTGCAAACTTTCTTCCTCTGAGATTTGGGATTTAGCAATGAATCAGTGAAAAGAGCCAATCCATCCAAAACTGCAATTAGTGTTCGGTAGGTGCTAGAAATTGAAAGCAGCTAACACTTCTTTGAGGAATCTAAGGGCTTATGTTCATGGCTGTTGTTTTACTGAATTTGACATGCATTTGGATTGCTTGTCAAACGCATGCTGCACATGTGCTTGAATAGCAGAGTTTGACAAGAACACATCAGCATGCGCCCTTAATGGTAATATCTCTTCTCATAAAAAGATCAGATCCAACAGTAATGAAATAATATTTAAGTTCAAGATGGCCCATCCCTGCGCCATCTTTGGACCCCTATTTATAGGAAGTCTAGGAATAAACATTGGAGTCTATCTGCCACTCATGGATACATGAATGAGGAACCATTTTAAAACCAAAAGGGGTAAATATTTTTTTATTACTATTAGATCTGGTCTTTTTATGACCACATTATTGGTGTTATCTATTACCCTAAGGTATTTTGTAGCTATATTTGATTTTGATTTTTTGTAGGGGACTTTAAAAGGAACCCAGGTCATTTCTTTTTGAGCTGCTCCATCAGTATCTAACTCTTTATCCAAGCACCCTCGATTAAATACCAGGTAAGCTTTATAACCCTCCTTCTCCCCTTTGTATTTATTAGGGGATGGGTAATAAGTTTGAGTAACTTAGATATGGGGCTAATAATAAAATATATAGTCAGGTCCATAAATATTGGGACATCAACACTATTCTAATATTTTGGGCTCTATACACCACCACAATGGATTTGAAATAAAACAAACAAGATGTGCTTTAACTGCAGACTTCCAGCTTTAATCTGAGGGTATTTACATCCAAATCAGGTGAACGGTGTAGGAATTACAACAGTTTGTATATGTGCCTCCCACTTTTTAAGGGACCAAAAGTAATAGGACAATTGGCTGCTCAGCTGTTCCATGACCAGGTGTGGGTTATTCCCTCATTATCCCATTTACAAGGAGCAGATAAAAGGTCCAGAGTTCATTTCAAGTGTGTTATTTGCATTTGGAATCTGTTGCTGTCAACTTTCAATATGAGATCCAAAGAGCTGTCACTATCAGTGAAGCAAGCCATCATTAGGCTGAAAAAACAAAACAAACCCAATCAACAGTTTGGAACATCCTTAAAAATAAAGAACGCACCGTGAGGTCAGCAACACCAAAAGACCCAGAAGACCACGGAAAACAACTGTGGTGGATGACCGAAGAATTCTTTCCCTGGTGAAGAAAACACCCTTCACAACAGTTGGCCAGATCAAGAACACTCGCCAGGAGGTAGGTGTATGTGTGTCAGAGTCAACAATCAAGAGAAGACTTCACCAGAGTGAATACAGAGGGTTCACCACAAGATGTAAACCATTGGTGATCCTCAAAAACAGGAAGGCCAGATTAGAGTTTGCCAAACAACATCTAAAAAAGCCTTCACAGTTCTGGAACAACATCCTATGGACAGATGAGACCAAGATCAACTTGTACCAGAGTGATGGGAAGAGAAGAGTATGGAGAAGGGAAGGGAACTGCTCATGATCCAAAGCATACCACCTCATCAGTGAAGCATGGTGGTAGTAGTGTCATGGCGTGGGCATGTATGGCTGCCAATGGAACTGGTTCTCTTGTATTTATTGATGATGTGACTGCTGACAAAAGCAGCAGGATGAATTCTGAAGTGTTTCGGGCAATATTATCTGCTCATATTCAGCAAAATGCTTCAGAACTCATTGGACGGCGCTTCACAGTGCAGATGGACAATGACCCGAAGCATACTGTGAAAGCAACCAAAGAGTTTTTTAAGGGAAAGAAGTGGAATGTTATGCAATGGCCAAGTCAATCACCTGACCTGAATCCAATTGAGCATGCGTTTCACTTGCTGAAGACAAAACTGAAGGGAAAATGCCCCAAGAACAAGCAGGAACTGAAGACAATTGCAGTAGAGGCCTGTCAGAACATCACCAGGGATGAAACCCAGTGTCTGGTGATGTCTATGCGTTCCAGACTTCAGGCTGTAATTGACTGCAAAGAATTTGCAACCAAGTATTAAAAAGTGAAAGTTTGATGGATGATTGTTAATCTGTCCCATTACTTTTGGTCCCTTAAAAAGTGGGAGGCACATATACAAACTGTTGTAATTCCTACACCGTTCACCTGATTTGGATGTAAATACCCTCAAATTAAAGCTGAAAGTCTGCAGTTAAAGCATATCTTGTTCGATTCATTTCAATTGTGGTGGTGTATAGAGCCAAAAAGATTAGAATTGTGTTGATGTCCCAATATTTATGGACCTCACTGTATATATATATATATATATATATATATATATATATATATATATATATATATATATTATTCTATGTGTGTGTGTTATGTTGCATAGTAATTGTATGGTGCTATTTTTATTTAGATGGCTCTTCCCTCTTGCTTTCCACCTCACTATTTTTGTTTCTTTGGGTCTCTGGAGTATCCATCCCTGGCCTGGATTAAGATGCAACAAGATTTGAATGTTATGTCCTTAATCTAATGTGAGTATATGATTGGTGGCATGGTATGTTTCAATTTGTAATATTAAAATGTACATTTTGATTGATGTTTGTATACTCGTTTAGCCCAAAAAGGTCTCCTGAAGGTGTGACATATCGCGAAATATGTCAGGGCCAATAGGATCTCCTCTTTCATCCCTCACAGACATTATGTTATTCTTTTTGTGAATGATTATTTCTGATGTACTGTATGTATGAAAATAATACCACTATATAATGGGATATTAATCTGTGAAATGCGAGATCCTTTTTAGAGGATTAGCAAGTGGATACGCCTTACTTTTATGGTTTCAAGCAGTTTTGTACTTAATAAAATGTAAACACAGTATTGGTGTTTCTAATGTTATTCCAGAGAGTCTAAGCATCAAAAGAATCCCATTTTTTTCCTCCTCTTAACTTTTTCTTTTGGATTATGTATGCTCATTTAGGACACTTGCTATATGAAGATGTAGAAACCTGGCATGAGACTTAACATGCAATGTTCATCCAGGCATACATCATCCCAGCAAATCCAGAAATTCAGTTCAGAATACTATCACATAAAGTTGGCTTTACCAGCCAATTTTACCAAATCACTGTATGGAGAAGCAGAAGCAGGAAGCACAGCTCCTAGCAGAGTCTTAGCTGCTATACTTATGCTGGGGGTCGGAGGAGATTCCGTTTCAGAATGTGCACATTAGAAAATGAAGCTTCCTTGCCAAAGTTCTATTTTAGGACATGATGACAACTGTATAGCCACATGTAAACAAGTTACTATAATACAGTTAATAGCATGAATATAGTTAGAAACAAATATCATTTAAAGATTACAGACTTTATTTATAATGTAAATAATTTAGACATCCGGTAAAGTATAATTAGTGGCCTTTTAGACCACCTTCACTAAGAGAAATAGCTATTAAATCAGAATTCATACAATGTATAAATATTTAAAATATATTCAAATGAAAAATGATCTTGTATTTGAACTTACAATTACACCCGGATAGTAGCCTCCTACCGTGACATTTTCTGTTCTAGTGGTTGCTGCCAGACCCACCGTTAAAATTAAGGTGGAGACTATAAAAAGGGTCACAGTGACAAATATGGAATTTCGCCTTCTTCGGTTAAAGGAACCTGTAAAAAAAAAAATCAAACAAATGAACTTAATTCTACATACTGTACATACCGTATTTTCTGGCGTATAAGACAACCTTTTACACTTAAAAAAAACGGGCAAAAAGCGGTGGTCGTCTTATTTGCCAGGTATCAAATGCAGTCAGCTGTATGTCAGCCCGCCAGATGTGCGGTAATACTGTATGTAGCTTGGGCTACATACAGTATACACCGCTGAGGAAATCCCGGCAAGCGATGTATTCCAATAATGAATACAGAGCCTGCTCAAATTGGAGTAACAACCTCTGCCAATCTGAGCAGGCTACATACAGTAGCCTGCTCGGATTGGCTTTGAGAGTCAGAGAGGCGCGGGCTGATGATGTTACAGCCTCTGCCAATCCGAGCAGACTTTGTATTTATTAATGGAATACATCGCTTACTGTGATTGGCTTACTGTGTATGGCTCCAACTTCCATTAGGAAGAAGAAAATATAGGCAATATGAAGCCTCAGAAGGGGGGTCGTCCTATACAGTGAGTATAGGCAAAAATTGTAGCAATACAGTAGAATTAGGGGGTCGTCTTATACGCCCGGTCGCCTTATACACCAGAAAATACGGTACATACTACATGCATCTGTGCATTTGTGTAGCTTATAAAACTACTAAAAGCAGAAATCTGATTACAAGGCTGACTGTTGTGCTATGCCCAGCTCCCCATGGCCCAACTATGCAATCATAGCAATTGTAATGCCCACAGAGTTGCTCTAACTCAGGGGTCTCAAACTGGCGGTCCTCCAGCTGTTGCGAAACTACAAGTCCCATCATGCCTCTGCCTGTGGGAGTCATGCTTGTAACTGTCGGCCTTGCAATGCCTCATGGGACTTGTAGTTTCGCAACAGCTGGAGGGCCGCCAGTTTGAGACCCCTGCTCTAACTGGATACTGAGTGACAGAGGTGGGTGTAGGGTGGGATGTAGATCAAGGAAAGGCATTTTTTCATCCTTATCCACAGCCCAGGTTGTGGATATGGGGATTACATTTTTCTCTTTATATATAGTACAACCCAGATATGTAACACCACTCATTATCCAAAGCATGCATCATGAGTTCTGTTGAATATCCCAAGCTTGTGTACTGAGTAGGTCTCTCATTTTGATCCACGTATATGGCTGGCTTTAGTGTGAGTTCTTATCTTGACTGCTGGCCAGTAACTCTCCTGATCCAGCAATAAGTTCTATTTTTCAGTCCATTCAAGGTTCTCATTTTAACTGAAGTTCCTTCCATTGAAAAAACTGGAGTACTGCCAGGGTTGGCGGTATTAGACTCACAAGCTCTTATGACCATTTAATGTTAGATGGTCACTAGTTTGGCTTGGTTGTGTTTTGGTGTTTGATGCTTCTAAGGTACACAGATCTATTTATTGGAAGTGACACCTTTGGATATTCAAGGTACATATGTAGTCGGCTACTTGTGATTGTGAGGAATTTTGTGGACATATTTGGTCACAGATTGCTCCAGTCGAGATTGATCACACATTGCCATGTGTATGGACGATTAACACAGATTATGTTTATGTACAACAGGTATGAATGCACTTTATAATTGGTCACAGATTATTACATATATTATCAATAATTGTGTTTTCTTCATGTATATTGTACATGTGTTATTCACTAAAAAAATGGTCAATTATCTTGGATGCAATTTTATGTTTATTAAGCACGTTTAGTGCTGCACATTTTTAGGACCGGTTCACACCACATAAACACAGTCCAGATGCATTCCAGATGTGTTTCTGCATGCACATTTTTGTTGAGTTTTTGATGCGTTCCAGTGCAAGTTGTTGCATTTTCAATGCATTCCAGTGTGTTTTCCCCTCTTGTTTTTTTTTTCCAAGGTTTTCTGGAGGGTGTTTTCTGTTATGTGTTCCTATGCATTTTTGATGCATTCCAGTGTGTTTTTAATGCATTTTGCTGCATTCTAGTGCAGTTCCTTGCAGAGAAAAGGCAGCATGTTCTACTTTTGTTGACTGTACTGGAACGCACTGCAATGGTGTGAACTTTGCATTGCAATTCTGATGCAGAAAAAAAAAACACACTGGACTGCATGTGGTGTGAACCAGGCCTACGTTTTATATGTGTGGGTTATGCACATCAGCAGAGTTTCACCTCGTTTACCGTTCACTTGCAGAGTGAATGGCATGTTTGCCATTAGTAAATTAACCCTAGTACCTCTTTAAAGCTTGAAGTGGTATTAAACCCAAGAGCAAACATTAATTATATCACACCTTACCAATTCTTACATGGGATGGCAGCATTCATTTTCTTTTTTAGGCTTTCTTTCTTTTATTTTCATCTGGTGATCCTGCTAGTAAGTCTGACGTGAGACAAATCATTTAACACTAGCAGGGGTGCTTACAGTGATCAGCATGTATTTATTTGTATAAAAATGTTATCCCAAAAGGAAAAAAAACTGTTTATAACTGATTATAAAAAGTGGAGTTTGGCTTTGATTTGTTAGTGTGTTTAAATCTGCTAGTACACCTAACACTCCCCTCCCCCAGTCTGAACTTGCTGTTGTCCAAAGGTGCCCCCTGTGCTCCTTCATCTAGCGTGGGGCACCAATACAGGAGGTGTGTTACTGGCCAGATCACCAGGTAAAAATAGAGGGAAAAAAGTCTAAAGCCGCGTACACACAATCAGATTTTCCGACGGGAAATGTGTGATGACAGGCTGTTGGCAGAAAATCCGACCGTTTGTATGCTCCATCGGACAATTGTTGTCGGATTTTCCACGGACAAATGTTGGATAGCAGGCTTTAAAATTTTCCGCGGACAATGGTGTGTTGTCAGATTTTCTGAACGTGTGTACACAAGTCCGTCGGACAAAAGTCCAAATTACAAACACGCATGCTCTGAAGCAAGGACAAGCTGGAAGCATTTGGTCTTGTAAACTAGCATTCGTAATGGAGAATTTACATTCATGACATGGCAAATTATGAAATCTGGAAATGCAGCGCACATTCTCTTCTTCTTTAATGGGATAATAATGAAGCTGCTTTGCTGGTGATACTGATGGAGTTATTGCAAACAAATTTTCAAAGGCTTTTTTTTTCTAGTGATATCAAGAATAATATTATTATGCTTGTTTTCTTGGGGTTTTTTTGGTGCAAGTTAACACAACACCATTATCCTGTAGTTTTTAAGATCAAAGATACAACTATGTTTGTGTTCCTTGTCAATTTTACATTGTAATGTAACTGCCTACTCCCAAACTGTCATTTGAAGTAACAAATAGCCTAGTATTATTCTACACAATTTTTTTTACTGTGCATTAAAAAAAGAAAACAAATACAATTCGACATGCTATCTGCCAATAGAACTTAACCAAAAAGTGCATTCTTTGCATCCAAAAATATAGAAAATATACCAAATCAAATCATTATTCAACCAAAAAATAATATAAAAGCCTCATGCATGTGTCCTGGTTCTTAATATAGGGGGGGCGGCAATGCCAATAGTTGGTGAAAACAGGAGTCAGTCATCCAGAGATAATTCCGAAAATCATCCGGATTATTCTCCTGGAGCTCCCGCAGCAATGGCATATGACAAAATTGGTCACGATTAATAAAGCAACCAATTTTGGGCCAAGAAATCCTCCTCCTCCTGTTCCTGGACTGGACTTGGGTCAAAGCAATAACTCCAAGGCCAATAATAAATAACACGTTATCTCCGCAACAAGGCTGGTTGACGAACGGCCGTTCAGAAACTAAATGGAAAGCGCGAAATGAAAAGCACAAAATAAAAATCACGAAATGAAAAGCACAAATCAACACTCACCAAACTTCTACTAACACGAAATTCGCAGAAGGAGCCCAAAGGGTGGCGCTAAAGAGCTGAAAAACCACGTAGTTCGTCAGTACGTTTGTGTTTGTTGGCCGACAATTTCTTGCCGTTTGTATGCAAGACAAAATCCAGCCACATGCCTTCGGACAAAAGTCAGAGGTCTTGTCTGCGGAAAATCCGATCGTGTGTACGAGGCTTAACAAAAGAAAACTGGCGCAGCCCCCACATCTAATGGGTTCTTTACCGCTAACATGCCATGGCTTCCGAAGTCCATAAAAGAGTACTGAAGCTTTTATAACTAAATATGGATATCCAACAAAGCTCAGATCTAAAGAACAGCAAAAAAAACCGTATATTTTCAGCTTCCCAATGTCTCTTCATGTGTCCACTATAAGGAGAACAGAACACATGAATGGTGTTCACTAAAGCAGTGGTTTTTAACCTCAGTTCTCAAGTACCCCCAACAAGCCATGTTTTGGGAATTTCTCTTAGATAAAATAGCTGTCCAAAATACCAAGCCATTGACTCTGATTTAAAGCACCTGTGCAAGATAAAGGAAAACCTGCAAATATGGCCTGTTGGAGGTACTTAAGGACTGTTGAGAACCACTGAACTAAAGGATACACCAAGAATACCACAACATTGCCACACAAGACATGTCATTACCATACCTGAGAGTTTGCAATCCAAAACCATATGACATTTGCACGAAGATTTTCATTACCATACATACCCAGTAAAATAACCTGTTCATTTTTATCTCCCTCTGTGAAGATGTATGATCTAAGCACCCTGTGCGCTTCAAATATCATCACTGCAACCTAATAACACTGTGTTATGAAGCACTGCATGTAATACAGAGAAATGAGGCACTGCGTGTAATAAAGGCATTAGGCAATGCATATAAATGAGAGGCATGAAGCACTGCAGAAAGAGGGATGAAACGCTGCGTGTAATGGAGAGGCATGATTCACTTGACTGGGGTGCGGAGGCTGGGTAATTAGTGCGTTGGAGTCCAGATCTCATTGAAGACATGGATACAAAGATGTGAGTTATATGTGTTGGGGTAGATGTCACTGATCTCTTTTGTACTGTACATCACATTTGTGCAAAAACTTAACTGATTGCTATGGGCAACAAGAGTATTTTTCATTTTGGACACCTTTAATGGTTTAAAAATTATATAATGAATACCTAAACATGTATTCAATTTTCTCATAAAAATTAAACACGGCTAATGTATCAAATACAAATGTAATGTATTAGAGCTTTTTTGCCAGCATCTACATTTAGTTAATCACTAAGTCATCGAAAATATTTGCTATGCATTCAGTTTATAATAGTGATGATTAATTTTAATTTATCATCAGTTTAAAGTGCACACTGTCTGAGTTCAGCAAAACAAAATATATTTTAAACCAAGTATTTGAAGGTGCTGATTTAACAAAATACTTAAGTGTTTCTATATGTCTATGCATAAATATAAATTGGGCAAACCACAAGGAATTCCATAAGTAAACTGTGCCCAAATATTGATCATTTAGATATAGAATTCAATAAAAACATAGTGCTAGGCACATCCTAACCTGCCCATGGTTTACAAAGAATGTACTGTGGAGACTAAGTCGCAGCCTTACAAACATGGGGTACCAGGGCTTGATGAGAGAAGGCCCTGGACGTACCCACGGAGGCTGAGCAGTGGTAGGAAAAGGAGGTTCCTTATGTCTAATGGCATAGGCCTGTAGGACAGTATGTCAAATCTTGTTAAACATAGTGGTAGGAGAAACCCCCAGAACTTTGTAGGAACCCTTTCTAGAAATGAAAAGAGAATGAAATAATAAATTGAAGAAAATCCGGTCTCACCTAACTATAAGGGTGTCAAATATGTGTGTGACCACACCTGAATTTAGCAACATGCTAAAAGACACTCACCGGCCCTATGTCTGTGTGCTAATTAAGAAAAAACTTAGCAAACAGACCAGTTCCTCTGTTGCACTATAAACAGTAAGACACTTCAACACATCTGCCATGACCCCGTACAATAGTGCAAGATTCACATATCGCAAGGTGCTGGAAGATTGCTTCTTCATGCAGGTACCCCAGGGCCGGACTGGCCTACCAGGATATCGGGACATTTCCCAGTAGGCTGCCTGCCCTTGGGCCGCTTTGAGCTGAGCTGTGCTGTAGCCGCAGCGCTCCCCTCCCCCTCCCTCCTAATCCCCCTCCTCTTGTCTGCATGTCACACACACACAGCGGGAGACCTCTGTGTCACGGAGCTTAGTCTGCAATGTTCGGCCGCGCTGTGACAAAAGTCCCGCCCTCCTCCTAGACCAGCTTGTGTAATAGACGCAGTGTTCTGTCTATCACATGAGCTGGTCTAAGGGGGGGGGCTTTTGTCACAGCGTGGCCGAACATTTCAGACTGAGCTCTGTGACACAGCGGGAGATGCCCGCTGTGTGTAATCCACGCACTGACTGGTGAGGCTGCATGGACGGGCACAGTCAGTGTAGTGAGGCTGCATTGATGGGCACAGTAAAGCTGCTATGATGGGCACAGTGAGGCTGCAATGATGGGCACAGTGAGGCTGCAATGATGGGCACAGTGAGGCTGCAATGATGGACAAAGTAAGGTTGCAATGATGGACACAGTGAGGCTGCAATGGTGGGCACAGTGAGGCTGCATTGATGGGCACAGTGAGGCTGCAATGATGGGCACAGTAAAGCTGCAACGATGGGCACAGTGAGGCTGCATTGATAGGCAGTGAGGCTGCATCGATGGGCACAGTGAGGCTGCAATGATGGGCACAGTGAGGCTGCAATGATGGGCACGGTGAGGCAGCAATGATGAGCACAGTAAGGCTGTAATGATGGGCACGGTGAGGCTGCAATGATGGGCATGGTGAGGCTGCAATGATGGGCACGGTGAGGCTGCAATGATGAGCACAGTAAGGCTGTAATGATGGGCACGGTGAGGCTGCAATGATGGGTACAGTGAGGTTGCAATACTTTGCACAGTAAGGCTGCAATGGTGGGCACAGTGAGGCTGCATTGATGGGCACAGTGAGGCTGCAATGATGGGCACAGTGAGGCTGCAATGATTGGCACAGTGAGGCTGCGATGATGGGTACAGTGAGGCTGCACTAATGGGTACAGTGAGGCTGCAATGATGGGCACAGTGAGGCTGCAATGATGGGCACAGTGAGGCTGCATTGACAGGCACAGTGAGGCTGCATTGATGGGCAGTGAGGCTGCATGGACTGGCACAGTGAGACTGCATTTGATGGGCACTAGTGAGGCTGCATTGATCTCTTGTATCATGTCCGCAGTCTCTGACCATCTCTTGTACCATGTCTGCAGTCTCTGACCATCTCCTGTATCATGTCTACATTCTCTTACCATCTTTAGTATCATGTCCTCAGACTCTAACCATCTCTACCATGCCCGCAGCCTCTGACATCTCCTGTACCATGCCCGCAGCCTCTAACATCTTGACATCTCCTGTATCATGTCTGCGACCTCTGACCATCTCCTGTACTATGCCCGCAGCCTCTAACTATCTCTTGTATCATGTCCGCAACCTCTGACCATCTCTTGTCTTATATCATGTCTGCAGTCTCCGAGAGAGTCAAGAGTGGGAGCACTGCCAGGATGGGGGTCATGGGAGAAGTCAGACGTGTGTGGACTGTGGAGAGGAGACTATAGGAAAAGAAGAGTGACCAAGCTGGAGCCGACTGACTGAGCCCTGCAAGGTGCACCTGAGAGGAGGTCAGTGACAGCGCCAGCAGGCCAGTGTAAGGGGGGAGTGAAAACAATAATGTATGGGGAAACTGATATAAAGGTTCCCCCTTATATCAGTAACCCACCCCCCTTGCCTTAGCGTATTCTTTCTGCGGAAGGTGGTCTCTGGTCACCAGAGTCCCCCCCACATTCCCAGAGTCCCAGGTGCCTCCCTTGATGATTGCTCCACTTTTACCACTAATGCAATGTACACACGGTCGGACTTTGTTCGGACATTCCGACAACAAGATCCTAGGATTTTTTCAGACGGATGTTGGCTCAAACTTGTCTTGCATACACACGGTCACACAAAGTTGTCGGAAAATCCGATCGTTCTGAACGCGGTGACGTAAAACACGAACGTCGGGACTATAAACGGGGCAGTGGCCAATAGCTTTCATCTCTTTATTTATTCTGAGCATGCGTGGCACTTTGTCCGTCGGATTTGTGTACACACGACCGGAATTTCCGACAACGGATTTTGTTGTCGGAAAATTTTATCTCATGCTCTCCAACTTTGTGTGTCGGAAAATCCGATGGAAAATGTCCGATGGAGCCCACACACGGTCGGAATTTCCGACAACACGCTCCGATCGGACATTTTCCATCGGAAAATCCGACCGTGTGTACGGGGCATTAGAGTGAGAGCCCCTGTCTCTGTGAAAATGAGTGTAAAATGGGCACAGGACTCTCAAAGTGGCAGTTTGAGAAGTTCCAGCAGAAGATTGGTGAGCAGAGAAAATTATGCTTTAAGTCCTCTCTGGATTTTGTAAGTCTGGATTGGGGCTGGAAACTTTTGGAAAAGTTCTGCAGGTTGTGTGTGTGTCCAGGTGCACACACTCATTATAAGGCAGATCTGAGCATAGCTCAGGAAAGTTGGTGTTGGAGCAGTTGCTGCAGCCAGGAAGGATGTGTGCTACCGTTTAAGAACCCAGGCAATATCCTTGAGATGGCACTCCATGTGGGAGAGGTTCCAGGTCAGTGGACTGAGAGAGTTGGACCAGCTGACAGAGTCGGGGAGACCATAGCTCAGACAATTGGAAGAGATAGTCCTGGGGACCAGAGGGAACTGTGAGTCTTGGAGGAGTGTGAAAGCCTGCAGTGTCAGGGGAACCTCTTCCTAGAGGCCAGGAGTGGGCCTGTGCAGCAAGGTACTACGCCCAAGGCTGAGTGAGCCTTAGGAGCCAGGTAAATTGGCATTTTTCATTTAGTGTATTTCTGCTAGAGAAGAATCCCTGTGGGGGCAATCCTGTGGAGGCATAGCTCAGGAGAGTTGGTGTTGGAGCAGTTGCTGCAGCCAGGAGGGAGGTGTGCTACCGTTTACGAACCCAGGCAATATCCTTAAGACGGCACTCCATGTGGGAGAGGTTCCAGGTCAGTGGACTGAGAGAGTTGAACCAGCTGACAGAGTCGGGGAGACCATAGCTGAGACAACTGGAAGAGAGAGTCCTGGGGACCAGAGGGAACTGTGAGTCTTGGAGGAGTGTGAAAGCCTGCAGTGTCAGGGGGACCTCTTCCTAGAGGCCAGGAGTGGGCCTGTGCAGCAAGGTACAACGCCCAAGGCTGAGTGAGCCTTAGGAGCCAGGTAAATTGGCATTTTTCATTTAGTGTATTTCTGCTGGAGAAGAATCCCTGTGGGGGCAATCCATGTGTGTATGAACTTTCATTTTTGTTACTTTCAATAAAAGTGGGCTACCACGCCCTTAAACTGAAGTTCCCATTGGCTGTGAACTCACTGAAAACACATCCACCACTGAGCTAGACATCCCCCATATTACACCACGTTTAACTGGAATGTGCTTTCATATCTGTCTTATCTATATATAATACGCTCTTCAAATGCGCTTTAAAATGCATGGTTTTCCCTGTTATGAACAAGAAAATAATGACGTTATGCTGTTGGGCTGGTATAATAATGCTATGGTATGAAATTATTTCCAGGGCTGGTTTCTTATTTCAAGTCGGGCCCCAGTCCGGCCCTGCCCTTGAGGCTGATAACTGCTGGCCTGGCGGGGCTCCCAATAGCGCACAATATGTGCGCCCTTAGATAACAGGCTGAATCACAAAGGTCCTTCTCTAACATCAAATACTTCTCAGAGGGGTTCACTTGACTGCCTCTAATATATCCTTTTTCCTTAGGAACCGTTCCCTAAGCTAAGCTTATTCATTCCCTCAACAGGTGTCTGTCCATATCTACAAAATTCCTACTGTGTGGGTGTACCAAAATGACATGAAAGGGGCTATATATAGCTTCTCTAAATCTAAAATGGCTGCCCAAGTCTTGGGAAAATTCTGTGTCCAATCAAACACAGACTCCCTCTCCTCGAATTTCGTAGAGACTTTGGTCTCCCTCACACAGCCTATTTCCAATACCTGCAGATACATCACACTGCTGCAACACAGTTTGGTCTTTGTAATATAGATACCCAACCTTCTCCGCTCGAACGTCTTTTGACTGATTCTTCTCACACCAAACTTGTCTCTACATACTATAAATCTCTACTCCACAACCTACAGGCTTTCCACCACTGAAAATAAATGGCATTCTGACATACTGGAGCTGACAGAGGATATCTGGAAGGAAGTTCTTCCCCTCCAGGTTTCCTCTGTCATTTCATCCCTTGACAAGGTGATCCAAACCAAATTGTTGTACAGGTCCTACTTTACTTTATAAACTACATAGAATACCCTCCACACTGTGTTCTCGATGTGGCATGGCTGATGCCACATTTTTTCATTTAATGTGGGAATGTCCACCAATTAGAAAGTTCTGGTCGGAGGTCAAGGCCTTTATTGGCTCCATAGCTCAGATACCCAATATCTGGAATCCCCTGCGATGCCTGTTAGTCCTTCATCTACTATGTATCCTATCTAAAAATGTACAAACCCTTAAACGCATAGTACTGTTTTATGCAAAAAAAATCAATAACCATGCACTGGAAATCTCCATCCTCACCCACTATAGCCTTTTGGCTCCCCATTGTCAATCATGCCATCCCATTGTATAAGTTGACATATGAGGCCAGAGGATGCCCAAAATCTTTTTCTAAGATTTGGGATTCTTGGGTCAGGTCAGATTGTACCATACCACCTGCTCCTTGGTCTATAGAACAGGGCTACCAGATAAATGTATTTCATTAAGAACGGAGCGATGTTCGCTCCAATGTATACCTGTGTACTTGTTGTTTGTTTGTGTATAAAAATAAAAAAAATTACACCTCTAAAAACACAGACTCCCTCAAGATAGCTGCTTAGTGTCCAGAAGTCAGTTCTTTGCACAGCACCAGAGGTGATTCCGCTTGTCGGTTCAGAGTATTGGACAGGTATGAGTTCTTCAGTGGCATGCCAATCTAGGCAAGACTCAACATCCAGTGAATGGCCAACATCAACATGGAAATCGGAGAATAAGGGCAATGTTCATCCTTATCAGGAGGATCAGGCCTTTCTTGGCCTGGGGTTTCTGTTGCAGTGGAATTCTGCAAGGGCTCCTCCTCTGAGGTCAAGGCCTGGATCAGGGAAAGATACCATTCCAACAGAGCTTCGATTACAGAGGGCGACTGGTTACCTCTATGGATGATGAAATGTTGGTAAATGCCACTGCTGGCAAAGAGTCTGTACTGAACACTCAAGGTTGAAGCCCATTTTGCTCCTCATATATAACATCATACACTGGGCACCAATGTAAAGACTTAAAGGGAACAGGCAAAACAACATTTTCTTTTGATTTTCTTGTTATTGTAACGAATAGTCAGCAGTTACAACAATGTGTTTGCTTTCCCAAAGTTGCACTGTGGAAAGTAAGGCATCGTGTACAGTAATGTAAGACTTACATAAGACAAGGTGCTGGAGCATTGCTTCTTCAGGCAGGTACCCTTAAGGCTGCTGGCCTGGCGGAGGTGGTTCTTTGCTGGCAGAACTGCGCTGCTTCAGATAACAGGCTGGATCACAAAGGTCTTTCCCCAATGCCAAATGGTCTCCAGAAGAGGTTCACAGGACTTCCCATAATCTCTCCCTTCGTCTCAGGAACCTTACCCTAGGCTAAACCTATTCTTTTCCAAATTTGCAGATAGCACTTCAATATCTGTGCTGCCACCCACTTGAGTGCTGATTCCACTTGTTGGAGGCAGTGCTGGCTGCCAAGGCACCACCCTGCTACATGATGATGATTTCTTACCTAAAATCAAAGAAGCGCCGCACTCCCGTCCAGCCGCCCTAGTGTAGAGTTAAAAATGGTCTCAGCCCATGAGTCTCGCCAATGCCACGCCCCTTGACATGTTTTGCTTTGCTCACCAGAGCTTAATACCCTATGATTAAGCTCTGGTGGGCTTAGCAAAAGGGTTTTTTTTTAATGTGAAGATCATTTCTCAATGCAATCCTGTACATAAAGTTTTCCTGTTACTAAACATGATGTTTTTTGTATTTCTATATCATACAGAAAGCAATATTTGGAATTAATATGCAAGAAGCTAAAATAGAAGTTGACACTGTAATGCACAAACTTCAGTATAAAGGCAGTAGAATCAGTGTATATCAAGTAACAGTAAACAGTGAAACAGACAGTCGGGGGTCATTGCTGACTCCATATGCAAGCTGCTAGATATCAAATAGGGTCTGCTATGGGCCACAGTAGAACCCAAAAAAGGAAAAGAAAACAGAAAGAATAATTAGAAAGAAGGGGGAGAGAAAACCACAGAAGAGGAAGAGATTGGGGGGGTGAGGAGGCGGGGTGGGGGGGCTCGACCAACTGCTCAGGGCTGATCCCCTCGCCGGTGCCACTCCTCCCAAACCTTGTCATGCATTTCCAGCCTGTAGTGCTGTTTCCAATGGAGGGCAACCAGGCATCTCGCAGCTGTTAGGACATGTCTAAGCAGTTTTTTGGAGTGTTTGGGGATCTGCAGGGGTGAAACCCCTAAGAGGAATGATTTTGGGGTCTTGGGAACCTGTACTCTAAGAAGGCGGGACAATAAAAGCTGTGTTTCCCTCCAGAAAGGCACTATCTTGGGGCAGCTCCAGTAAATGTGATAGAGGGTCCCCTTGTCTCCCTGACAACACCAACACCTATCTGAGCTAGAGGGATAGATAGCGTGGAGCACATCTGGTGTCAGGTACCAAAAATAGAGGATTTTTTAAGCGTTCTCTTTGTAGAGTGTGCAGAAAGAGCTTTTTGCTGCCTGAGACCAGATCGTTTGCCATGTCGCCTCTGGGATTTCTTTTCCTAGTACTTTTTCCCAGCGAAGCATATATGCATGCTTACCCTGAGTTAGTATAGAGTAAGAGTTTAGCAGCCGGTATATGTCAGAAATCAAACCTCAGCATGCGGATCCCTCCATCACCAGGTTCTCAAAGGAGGTTGGCGCCGAGAATTGGAGATTCAGGGCGAAAGATTGAGCATAGTGACGTATTTGCAAATACCCATAAAACACCTGGCGAGTAAAGTCGTATTTATTCTGGAGTTCAGTAAATGAGAGCATTTTGCGAGATCTAGGGTCCACCAGGTGGCCAAAATGGAATAAATTCCGCATCCCCCAGGGGAAGACATCTGATTCGTGAGATCAGCAGGCATCCTGGGGTTGTAGAGGAAGGAGGTCAAGAGTGACTTTTCTGAGCCAAGTCTATGTGCACGGAATAGTCTCACATAGGTCCCAAAAGCCGGACCGAGTCTACCTCCGCATTCGCATTCCAGAGCAAACTATGTGGGTGTGTAGACGTGAGCCATATCTTCTTAATTTCTGTCCATTTGTTGTAAGACCATTGGGGAAACCAGGTCAAGGCGCGCAGCTGAGTTGCTTGGTAGTATTTTATTAAGTCAGGATACGCCAGCCCCCCGTCGGAACGAGACACCATCAGGACTGAGCGGGGTATTCTATGTCTCCTATAGTTCCAGACAAAGCGCACCAAGTCTGCCTGGAGTCTTCTCAAGTCTGCATATGGGACTGGGATGGGCAGTGTCTGGAAGAGATAGAGGAGTTTGGGGAGAATGGTCATCTTCACAGAGCCCACCCTCCCCAGGAGAGATATATGGTGGACCTTCTATTTCTGTAGAAGGTCTCTTATGGAAAGGAACAGGGGGGTAAAGTTTGCCTGGTATAGAGTGGCATAAGACGGAGTAATCTGAACCCCCAGATATTTCAGGGCTGATGTCTTCCAGTGGTAGGGGAAGCACTACTGCAGTTGTTGCACTTCTGCTGCTGGGATGTTAATTGAGAGAGCCTCCGATTTAGTTGTGTTTAGTTGTTAGTTAGTTAGTGTTTAGTTGTGCTGGCCCTGCCCCCACGTGAGAGGGGGCAGGGCCAGCGTGAGAGGAGGCGGGTCCACTGCGGGGATGGGAAATCCCACTGACAACTAAAAACGTCATTGGTTGTTAAGGACGCAGCGGCCCCGCTCCTTAACAACTGATGCTTGCCTACATTCCTTTGTATACAGTCAGGTCCATAAATATTGGGACAGCGACACAATTCTAATCTTTTTGGCTCTATACACCACCACAATGGATTTGAAATGAAACAAACAAGATGTGCTTTAACTGCAGACTTTCAGCTTTAATTTGAGGGTATTTACATCCAAATCAGGTGAACAGTGTAGGAATTACAACAGTTTGTATATGTGCCTCCCACTTTTTAAGGGACCAAAAGTAATGGGACAGATTAACAATCATCCATCAAACTTTCACTTTTTAATACTTGGTTGCAAATCCTTTGCAGTCAATTACAGCCTAAAGTCTGGAATGCATAGACATCACCAGACACTGGGTTTCATCCCTGGTGATGCTCTGACAGGCCTCTACTGCAACTGTCTTCAGTTCCTACTTGTTCTTGGGGCATTTTCCCTTCAGTTTTGTCTTCAGCAAGTGAAATGCATTCTCAATTGGATTCAGGTCAGGTGATTGACTTGGCCATTGCATAACATTCCACTTCTTTCCATTAAAAAAACTCTTTGGTTGCTTTGGCAGTATGCTTTGGGTCATTATATATCAATACTCATGCAAATACGCCTATACCTGAAACCAATACCTTCAGGTTCGGTTCTGTCATCTGTCAGCTGGATTCCCCAGCTGACAGATGAAATGTACAGTCAGGTCCATAAATATTGGGACATCAACATAATTCTAATCTTTTTGGCGCTATACACCACCACAATGGATTTGAAATTAAACGAACAAGATGTGCTTTAACTGTAGACCCTTAAAAAGTGGGAGGCACATATACAAACTGTTGTAATTCCTACACCGTTCACCTGATTTGGATGTAAATACCCTCAAATTAAAGCTGAAAGTCTACAGTTAAAGCACATCTTGTAATGTGTGTAATGAAATAGCACTGGGGGAGCAGAAGCGAGAATTACTGAAAGCTGTACACTGCAAGTGCTGGGATAAGAATTTTAACAAACAGTTTACCTGGAAATGTGAATATTATTGTGTCCGATGTGTTAAACTAAAAAACAAGATGATGTGAAGAAAGATCCGGTTGACCGCATTTCCATAAAACTACCTTTATTGGTAAAATATTTCACTTAGACAGTCCACATTGCACAAAGTTAGTGTGAAACGTGTTAGCTGGTGGGCTACATCCCCTCCTTTGTGCAATGTGGACTGTCTATGTGGATTATGAATCAATAAAGGTGATTTTATGGAAGTGCGACCAACCAGATCTTTCTTCACATCATGACTTCTGCTACGAACAGGGCTGCCACCCATTAGTGAACAATGGAAGTGAGATAGGTGAAGACTCACCTTGAGCGGCGTTTCTCTCTTTCTAAAAAAACTATAATGCCGCGTACACACAATCGGAATTTCCGTCAGAAAAAACTTAGATGGTTTTTCCGACAGAATTCTGCTCAAGCTTGCCTTGCATACACACGGTCACACAAAAGTTCTCTGAACTTTCAACCGTCAAGAACGCGGTGACATACAACACTACGACAAGCCGAGAAAATGAAGTTCAATGCTTCCGAGCATGCGTCAAATTGTTTCTGAGCATGCGTGATTTTTTGCTCGTCCGAATTGCATACAGACGAACGCATTTTCGGATAGGAACTTTTTCCGACCGAAAAATAGAGAACATGCTCCCAATCTGTTGCTGGCTGGAATTCTGCCAGCAAAAGACCGATAGAGCATACACAGGGCCGCATTTTCCGACAAAATGCTCTCATCTGAGTTTTGCTGGCAGCATTTCCGTTCGTGTGAACGCGGCATAAGAGTTGAATACTGCTTTAACATTAAAAAAGGCATTGAGGAGAGGTAATATTTTTCAGGGCATAAATTACTTTTAATGCTGGAAAACTACTTTAGGGATCTGCTGTCCTCTACTATCTGCATTTGTAAATGCCAGTAAAGATATTATGCATGCACGTCCTGTCCCTTGGTTGTTGGGAGAAAGCAGAGAGAACGAGAATGTCTGAGACCACATTCCCTGTCTATGCAAAAGCTGCTACTAAATCCAGACCAGAAGGGATTAATAGGCAAGTGCTCCTATGTTTAATAGTTTAACTGCTGCTGCCCATAGCTTCTTGTGTTTCTGAATCCTAGTGACAGAGTATCTCTGTCCTATTGTTATTATCTCACATGCACAGTGCCAGATAGCTAGGTCTGTGCTATCATGTGTGTGTGGTGGTCACCTTCCAGTATATTAGTAGGTGAACCTGTTTATTACAATAGAGTTTTTATGCAGTTCTTTTTATTTTAGTTAACCCTACCCATTCTGGTCTTGGATTCTATAGCTAGTTTTAGCTCAGGGCTCAATAAACAGCATAGGCTAGAGCCAGAAAAAGAAGGGAATCCCCCTCTGTTCACAGAGGCCCTGTCCTGGGTGGAGGCACTGCCAACTTTATTATCAAACCCACTCTGATTCTCTTGGTTTAGTCCAATATCTTGTTTGGAGTGGGCCATTTTTCATAACACAGCCCCCCCCCACAAGCACACACACCTCACAAATAAAAGGGCTACACTGCCAACCATTTGTTTACAACCATTTGTTTTGCCAATTGTATACAAACTGAACTTTGATCATCCCCTTCAGCAGAAATCATATGACCAAATGTCTGGAGAGAGCTTGGAGCACCATATTTAGCCATTCTCCCTTTTTTTATACCTAGAAAGTGAGCTACTAATGTTATTTAGTAAACACAGCAATGCCCATGTAAGTGGGTCGGATTAACTTGCTCAAGTCCATTTACCCTGGTACACCATTTTTTTTAAGCTTTTTTTTAAGCTTTTTAAGTAGAACTACAGTGAGGGAAAAAAAAAAGTATTTGATCCCTTGCTGATTTCGTACATTTGGCCACGGACAAATAAATGATCAGTACATAATTTTAATGGTAGGTTTATTTTAACAGTGAGAGACAGAATAACAACAAAAATATCCAGAAAAACGCATTTCAAAAAAGTTAAAAATTGATTTGCATTGTAACCACTTCAGCCCCAGAGGAATTTACCCCCTTCCTGGCCGGGCCAGTTTTTGCAATACGGCGCTGCGTCGCTTTAACTGACAATTGCGCGGTGGTGCGACGCTGTACCCAAACAAAATTGACGTCCTTTTTTTCCCACAAATAGAGCTTTCTTTTATTATGATGATGATAAAAAAGCTTATCCCATCCCCATTAGGTGTACTTTCACCTTTCTGCTTAACCCTCGCTATAAAAGTGAAGCTAGCATGAAGACAACAGCCAAGGCAGATTGATGGTCATGGATGAATATTCACAGAATTAGGGATTAAGCGCCAAACAGATCACCAACAAGGGTAATGAACTTAGCCAGCACCAAAAAAAAACTCGAAGCTGGTCAGCTCAAAGAAAAATACAAACTATAGTGTTCACTGCCAAAATGTCTTAATACGAAAAGTAAAAGTTACACTTACTTGTGTACAGTAGATATACAAAGCAAAGAGAGCTGCCTGACTGCCGGCCGCAAGAGCTCAGCTGCATCTATGGCAAAAGGCACCACTCAGATCAGTTACCAGCCAACAGCCTGCAGCATCTCTGCCTCTCTCTCTCCCCCCCCGGAGTCATTCCACTCCGCCCAAGACGTTTCATCAGAGTGACGTCATCAGGGGCACCTTCATGATTTTAACACAACTATAGGAATCATGACCTGCAGGCAACAAGGTACCATGGAGTATGCAGTTCTTAGAAATTGAAAGGAAACAGCAGAGAAGAAGCTGCACAGCATGCTGAGAAACCAGGAAACTGTGGAAAACGATGACCAGCAGTTCTCACAACATAATAGGAAATTTTTGAAGCAAGCTTATATTGGATTGTCAAAAAGAACAATTTTTTAATATTGTTATTGCAGTGCTGATATTATAAACTGAAAGTGTATGCTTTGGGCATAGATTTTCTTGAATTGCTTGTTTTTGTCACTTTGTATACATCTTTTGTATTTGTGCATTCTATTTTTTCATACAGTAAATATACAATCAATAAACATTCTGATAAAAAAATAAAATGGTTTCAAAAAGTAATAGCACCAACCATCTGATGATACATGGCATAAATATGTTATTGAGATATTTTCAGATGCATGGAACTTCCTGAAGCATCCCGGAACGTGTATTAGGTTGCAGCAGGTGTTTGGGACTGAGGAAAATATCACAGGTTGCCACAACAACATTGAAATAACAGTCCACACTTGCATGTCTGTGATCTTATCAACCTTGTACATGGAGAATTAATTTATTTTGCTTGAAACCAGACTTGAAACAAGCAAATAGCAGATGAGTGTCAATTTTTTAGAGCAATTTTGAAAGCTTTACACCACCATTTAATTCAAAGCATGTTACAAGGAATTAAAGAATATCTAAAAGGATTTTTTTTTAATACAGTAGGTAAAGTTTAAAAAAACTATAGTGTAAAGTTTTGGGGTTTCTTTTGCCTTTTCTGCCTTTTTTGTCTGAAGGAATGGTTTCTTTTTTACTTCCTGTTCCATAGATGCAATGGGAAGCGGGGATCTTTCCAAAGGCAAATCCTCTAAGGGCTGGTTGCACTCTCTACTGCCCCTCTGAAAAGCAATCTTTGGTTAACCACTTTTTAGGGGGAGGTAGAGAATCAGATGTCAGGTATTTTAGGAGGTGAAACTGCTACCTCTTTAATGCCTCTTTTTTGCAGTTGAATGGGTATTTTGTATGGAAATATTGTGCCGCAACAGCGAGCCAAGCGTATGGCTTAGGGTTGCAGTACGACCCTATTCACTTGAATGTTTGGTAACAGTAGTGCCTGCCAAATGCAATCTGTGGTATACTATAAATCAGGGCTCGACAAACCCCGGGCGCCAGGTCGCATTTGGGACTAGAATTAGCGACCTGGTGCCTGGGGCGGCACAGCTGGGGGTATCCTGTCTCTGTGCGGACTCCGACCCCCCCACGTGCGATCGCGTCGGGCCGTGCCGGCCGGTAATTGAGGCCCCGGCTTTGCGGCCTTCTTTGGTAGTTCTGGAGTCCTTCTGAAATCTGGCGCCATCTTGTGGTGGCCATTGGTATTGCAACCAGCAATGCTAATGCAATGCTAATGCGAAATACCTGCCTGTTTTCACTGCCCATCTCCTTCCCAAAGTGGAGAAGAAAAGGAAGTGAATGTGGGGATAGCCTTTTTTTTTTTTTTTCGTAATAGATTTTATTTTTATTAATTTATATTTATATAAAAACTGTTTATTTATTTTTTTCCTAATTAAAATTAATTTAATTGTTATCTCCCTGCTTGGCCCCTTTCACACGGGCTGTCTGATCAGGTTCGCCTGTCTGTTTTTCAGGCGGACCTGATTGGACCCTTAGAGCCCTTTCACACCGAGCCGCAGGGGGCGTCGGCGGTAAAGCGGCGCTATTTTTAGCGCTGCTTTACCGTCGTTTTAGTGACGCTATTCGGGCCTCTAGCGGGGCGGTCTTTTTTTGTGTAAATTTAAGATTAGTTATTTTTTATATTGAAAATAAAGCTTTGTCGGTCGTTTAAAAAAAACCTGGCTCCTAACGTTTTTAGCTGGCTCCTGCTATAAATGATTAAAAGAGCAGGTGGCAGATTGCTGCAAGCCATTTAATATCTTGCAATATTTTTGTTCTCATCAAATTTCTGCAAAATTGCTATACATATGGTGGCCAAACGCATTATGTATTACAGTGGCCAAACACAGGAAAAGGCTGTTTCATGACACAAACGTCATTGGACTACTCAAACTACAATCTTCCTCTATCCTCAACTACTGCATTAATGAACCTCAGGAGACCCGTGCTACAAGGGCAGTTGAAGGGGTTGTAAACCCTCACGGTTTTTCATCTTAATGCATTCTATGCATTAAGGTGAAAAACCTTTTGTGCTGCAGCACCCCCCCCAGACCCCCCTTTTTTGTTACCTGAGCCCGATTGTTCCAGTGACAGGGATGAGCACAGCAGCTCCAGCCGCTGTCTTGGGTCATCATTGGATAGATTAATAGCAGCAGGAGCCATTGGCTTCCGCTGCTGTCAATCAAATCCAGTAAGACGGAAGCCGGGGGATGGGGCCGAGTCCTGCTGTCTGTGTCAATGGACGCAGCAGCAGGACTCGGGAGCGCGCCCGCACGAGTGCCCCCATGGAAAGCGGCTTCCCGTGGGTGTACTCGAGAAGAGGAGGAGCCATACCGCCATGGGGGGACTCCAGAAATGAAGGATCGGGGCCACTCTGTGCAAAATCACTTTAAGTTAATTTTCTGTTCATTGCTGCTGACAGGGTATATATTAATACAGAAAACCAAGAGCTTCCTCCATGGAGAACGAATATGAAATGGCTTGATATCCATGAATCTGCTTGTTTGGTGGACTAAAAATCATTCAAGGGTTTATTGGTTCCTTTATGAATGATCAGATTCTTCAATATATACTTCCTTTCCAAACTCCTACATCCCCAGTGCCATCTCTATTATTCCTGGACTCCATGACACAGTTCCTGCTATTAATTTTGGTGTCCCCTTTTTCAACCTCCATTGTCTCCAATTCCACTGACATACTCTTCCTGTTGCAGTGTCCTCCACACCAGTGGTTCTCAACCTCAGTCCTCAAGTACCCCCAATGGGCCATGTTTTGGGGGAACTTCCCTTAGATAAAATAACTTATCAATACCATGTCATTGATATTGATTTAAAGCAGCTGTGCAAAGTAAAGGAAAACCTGAAAACATAGCCTGTTGGGGGTATTTGAAGACTGAGGTTGAGAACCAATGCTCCACACCACCTTCACACACCTTCTCAGTGCTGCTGACATACTCTCTGCCACTTCCATTGTCCCTGAATAACCTGTTTTAATTTCAGTGGGCCCATTTTTTTTGTACATGGCTCCCATGCTGCAGCTTTACAGTTAATCAGTTTTGGGATTCAGTGCCAAAAGCATTATGGTGTGCACTTCCCTGCTCCTGTCATTTTCCTGTATGGTTATGACCATATTTGTCTGTGATTTTCTAATCGTGCAACCACTATTTGTGATTCAAAAAGTACTGCCCATTTGTTATACTTCCACATTTCTTTCCTGCACATAATGCCAACTTTCATGCCCTCTAAACTCCTCTTTTGCACACACTGCCCACCACCATACCCACTCTTCTTCTGCAGATACTGGTACAGTGTATAAGGGCGCTCTGAGCATGAGGACCAAGCAGACAGTATCTCTAGAGAGGCAAGGGTCCAATGATATATATCCAACAATGAGGGCTGCACTCAGAGGAGAGGAGCAAACTCTGAAACAAAATAAGAGAAAAGAGAGAGGCGCCTCTAAGTGCAGAATTAGTAGCTGTTTATTTCCCCAAACAAGATTAAAAACACTTACAAAATCTGGCGAATTAAAAAGCGTGTAGTCATTGATAATGCAAATGGTCCTGCAGGCGGATGGGTCCCCGGCATGTAAAGACTCTCACAATTGTGTCCTGTGCTGTACCAAAAACATAGAGCTACCGGTAAGCTGATGAATGGGTACACACACCGAATTCAAGTTGGATGGAGATCCCGGAAGTGATATCAGCAGTGAGAGACGGGAGCCAGCATAAACAGGATGTAGTCATCAGTAAGGGATGCGTTTCGAAACATTAGTAAGTCTCTTTTTCAACCGAATGACTGCAAGTGTACACACAGGTAAACTTATACTATCTTGGGTGGGAACATAGGCGGAGACATGAACAAACACACAAACAAGGAAGTCAGGAAGTTATAATTGATATAATAATAATGAGAAACGTTCTCTGAAAGATATATAATAATGGGTATACTGATAAAAATAATAATAATAATAATAATAATAATAAAAAATGATGAATAAAAAAAATAATATAAAAATAAAAAATAAAATAAAAATAAAACTGAAAATAAAAATACAAATATTAGTATTAAGAATTAAATGAAATGTAATTTGTTTTTTTTTTCTTCTGCACATACTGCCCACTCTCAAGCCCTCTGCATGCCTCTTCTGTACTGCCCAATGTAATAAATACCCTTCATACACCTCTTATATGCAAACTGCCCATTGTCATATCCTCCTCATTCCTGCCCATGTTGCCAGCTGTCATTGCCTCCACAATCTTCTTCTGGACACACACATTGCTCGCCATCATAACCTCTGCACTCTTCTCTTGCACACACTGCCTGCTGTCATACCCTCCGCATTCCTAACCTTTACATACTGCTCGCTGTCATGCCCTCTGCATGCCCCTTCTGCAGAAACTGGCCACATCCTACATGCTTCCCCTGCCTAATATATTCCACCTAAACATGTGGATGTGAGCGCTATATTCAATATGGTCAAACAGCAGTGATAGGTTTACTAGTAAACAGTGGATGGGGTGATTTATAACTTATAACATAAATGACAATCTGAAATGGTAATTATAAACATCAGCAACTGTGAATGTTGCAGTCCAATATAAAACTGAATTAAAGTCCAATGAAAGCAATAATAGAAGGCAGCCCTGTGGTTAAAGAAGAAGCAATCCTCTGGGAACTGTAGGAGTAGAAGAACAACAATGGCGCCACTCTAAGTGCAGTAATTAAAACAAATTTAATGAGTCATAAAAACAGGTACTCACAAAAGTACAAGTATTCAGGCATGTAAGTGCTGGGCAGGAAATGCCAAGTGTCCCAGGGGTTTGTTCCGGTCACGTCTTCAGTAGTAGTTCCGCTCGGAGACGAGATGTGCTGCTGTATGGGCGGCAGATCCGGCTGCTGGAACGCACTGTGGTGACGTGTAGATCTGTGGGAACGAAGGCACTTCCGAGTCTGTGCAGGGGTGACGAATAGGCGACGCGTTTGCGGAGCTGCGCTCCTTCCTCAGGCCTAACGTGACCTGTGATTGGTCAATGGTATTATAGTCTTACATGGGCTGCGATTGGAAGAGAGATCTGTCAATCACAGTGAGGCATAGGCTGTGTACTGGACGCTGTGTGCTGGTATGCCAGCGTCTACAGTTGTAT
>JBBGZY010000930.1:0-2500 GCA_037952925.1 Lithobates clamitans
ACAACAAACATACAAATTTCAATAAATATATTATGAATTTGCAATAAACAAATCCAATTGTCAAAGAGAGAGAGGGATAGAAGAGAGAGAAGAGAAGAGGGGAGAGAAGAGAAGAAAGGAGAGAGAGAAAGAGGAGAGAGAGAAAGAGGAGAGAGGGGAGAGAGAGGGGAGAGGGGGGAGAGGGGGGGAGAGAGGGGAGAGAGAGGGGGAGAGGGGGGAGAGGGGGGGGAGAGAGAGAGAGAGAGAGAGAGAGGAGAGAGAGAGAGATAGAAGAGAGAGAGAGAGAGAGACTAGAGAGAGAAAGAGAAGAGAAGAAAGGAGAGAGAGAGAAGAAAAGAAAGGAGAGAGAGAAAGAGAAGAGAGGAAAGGAGAGTGAGAAAGAGGAGAGAGGGGAGAGAGAGAGAAAGAGAAGAGAGAGAGAGAGAGAGAGAGAGAGAGAGAGAGAGAGAGAGAGAGAGAGAGAGAGAGAGAGAGAGAGAGAAGAGAGAGGAGAGAAAATTTACATCCAAAAATTTAATTAACAACAAACATACAAATTTCAATAAATATATTATGAATTTGCAATAAACAAATCCAATTGTCAAAGAGAGAGAGAGATAGAAGAGAGAGAAGAGAAGAGGAGAGAGAGAAAGAGAAGAGAAGAAAGGAGAGAGAGAAAGAGGAGAGAGGAGAGAGAGAGAAAGATGAGAGAGGGGAGATAGAGAGTGGAGAGAGAGAGAGAGAGAGAGAGAGAGAGAGAGAGAGAGAGAGAGAGAGAGAGAGAGAGAGAGAGAGAGAGAGAGAAGAAAGGAGAGAGAGAAAGAGAAGAGAAGAAAGGAGAGAGAGAGAAAGAGGAGAGAGGGGAGAGAGAGAAAGAGAAGAGAGGAGAGAGAGAGAGAGAAAGAGAAGAGAGAGAGAGAGAAAGAGAAGAGAGGGGAAAGAAGAAGAGAGAGAGAGAGAGAGAGAAAGAGAAGAGAGGAGAGAGAAAGAGAAGAGAGAGGAGAGAGAAAGAGGAGAGAAAGAGAGGGAGAGAGAGAGAGAGAGAGAAGAGAAAGAAAGGAGAGAGTGAAAGAGAAGAGAAGAAAGGAGAGAGAGAAAGAGAAAGAGAAAGAGGAGAGAACATTTACATCCAAAAATTTAATTAATAACAAACATACAAATTTCGATAAATATATTATGAATTTGCAATAAACAAATCCAATTGTCAAAGAGAGAGAGAGAGAGAAGAGAGAAGAGAGAGAAGAGAAGAGGAGAGAGAGAAAGACTAGAGAGAGAAAGAGAAGAGAAGAAAGGAGAGAGAGAAAGAGGAGAGAGGAGAGAGAGAGAGGGAGAGAGAGGAGGGGAAGAGAGGAGAGAGAAGAAGAGAGAGAGAGAAAGAAAGAGAAGAGAAGAGAGAGAAAGAGAAGAGAGAGGAGAGAGAAAGAGAAGAGAGAGAGAAAAAGAGAGAGAGAGAGAGAGAGAGAGAGAGAGGGAGAGAGAGGGAGGGAGAGAGAGGGAGGGAGAGAGAGGGAGGGAGAGAGAGAGAAAGAGAGGAGAGAAAATTTACATCCAAAAATTTAATCAACAACAAACATACAAATTTCGATAAATATATTATGAATTTGCAATAAACAAATCCAATTGTCAAAGAGAGAGAGAGATAGAAGAGGGAGAAGAGAAGAGGAGAGAGAGAAAGACTAGAGAGAGAAAGAGAAGAGAAGAAAGGAGAGAGAGAAAGAGGAGAGAGAAAGACTAGAGAGAGAAAGAGAAGAGAAAGAAAGGAGAGAGAGAAAGAGTAGAGAGGGGAGAGAGAGAGAGAAAGAGAAGAGAGGAGAGATAAAGAAAGAGAAGAGAGGAGAGAGAAGAAGAGAGAGAGAGGAGGAGAAGAGAGGAGAGAGAAGAAGAGAGAGAGAGAAAGAAAGAGAAGAGAGGAGAGAGAAAGAGAAGAGAGAAGAGAGAGAGAGAGAGAGAAAGAGAAGAGAAGAAAGGAGAGAGAGAAAGAGGAGAGAGGGGAGAGAGAGAGAGAAAGAGAAGAGAGGAGAGAGAGAGAGAGAGAGAAAGGGAAGAGAGAGAGAGAGAAGAAGAGAGAGAGAGAGAGGAGAAGAGAGGAGAGAGACGAAGAGAGAGAGAGAGAAAGAAAGAGAAAGAGAGGAGAGAGAAAGAGAAGAGAGAGGAGAGAGAAAGAGAAGAGAGGAGAGAGAAAGAGAAGAGAGAGAAAGAGGAGAGAGAGAGAGAGAAAGAAGAGAGAGAGAGAGAGAGAGAGAGAGAGAGAGAGAGAGAGAGAGAAGAGAGAGAAGAGAGGAAGGAGAGAGAAAGAGAAGAGAGGAGAGAGAAAGGAGAGAGAAAGAGGAGAGAGGAGAGAGAAAGACAAGAGAGGAGAGAGAAAGAGAGGAAAGAGGAGAGAGAGAAAGAGGAGAGAGGAAAGAGGAGAGAGAGAAAGAGAAGAGAGGAGAGAGAGGGAGAGAGAGAGAGAGAGAGAGAGAGAGAGGAGAGAGAGGAGAGAGAGGAGAGAGAAAGAGAGAAAGAGGAGAGAAAATTGACA